>JAXCEF010000076.1:0-173573 GCA_037178605.1 Colletotrichum euphorbiae
CCCCCCCCACCCCACCAGCACCACCAGCACCAGCAGGGGATGTTCTGTTGTTGTTGCCGTTGCCGTCGCTCCTCCGGCCCGCAAAACCGAGTCCCCTTGGCGCCATGCGCTTCGCTTCTGCTCTGTTGCCGTTGCTGACACCGCCGGCGGGGATCCAGGGGCAGTGTTCAGTTACTGCACGCACCTATTTTTACGCCGTTGCTGCTATTGCGTCGTGTTGCTGCCGTTACGACTGCTCCACCTCCGGACTTGGGACTTGGCCCCCAAAAACACTGTGAAGCTGCCCAGGAGCTGCTGCATTCAGGGCCTTCCAGCGGCCCACTTGACCCCACTACTCCACCTCAGTTCCATGGCTTACCTAATTTGCTTAGCACCAACATCAGCACCAGCACCAGCATCAGCATCAGCATCAGCATCTGGCCCATCGTATTCCCATGGAACGAACTCTTTGCTAGGTCGCCTTTTCCACCACCTCACCTCCGAACCACGCCACCGGGCCCCCGTCCGGGAGGTTCGAGGGTTCATTGCGCTCCATGTCTTAGTCCGAGTCAAACGTCCGTCTTCTGCAATATGCATGGAGATTGCACAGCAGCCTGGCTCTGCTCTGCTCTGCTCTGCTCTGCTCTGCTCTGCTCTGCTCTGCTCTGCTCTGCTGCTCTGCTGCTCTGCTGCTCAACTGCTCAACTGCAAACAAACTAAGGCGCAACCGCTCCATCAAACACAAAGCCATCTTGCAGCCATTTCGCCTTGCACCACCGAATCGAGCAAACCGATTGGGCCTGCTGGATTAGCCTGTTTCTCATCGAATTCCTGTTCCTGATTTCCCAGCCGCCTAGGATTGGCCATTCCCTCATCCGGTGACCTTGCGGTAGACACCGTCCCGGAAAGGTTCCTCGGTGACCTGATCGAATATCAGGGCAGCCCCGAGTTGGCCACCCGTTAATTTGCATAATATGTTCATCGTGCTTGCTTCTGACCGAAATAACTATAGACCCCGTAAGACAACTTCCAGAACAGCTTGCTCTTGTCTCCGGCGCCACAACCACCTCCCTGCTCCTGGAGGATGGGGGGGTGGAGGGAGGCGACGTCGTGGCGAGCATGGTCTGCCGCTGCTCCGCTGCCCCGGGACGACATGGACAGCCCGGCATCGGATGTGCCCTGGCACCTCTCCGTGATGGTCGAGTTCACACCAGACGCTCCATGCAGTACCTTACTACGCAGTATGCGCCCATATGCACGTTCGGGATCTCCCTATGATCTACCTAACCGTCAAGCAAATCTAGATCACACAGGCTAGTCTGTGCGAAGAACTCCGGCCGACTTGGCGATCTGATCACCAACCAGTCCATTCCATGTCAACCCACCCGCGACGGAGCGAGCACCATCGTGTTCCCCATGCCGTTGATCAGCTAAAAAGCCTACAAAGTATCCCAACCGGACCTTCCATCAAAAGAGATTCGTCACACTCACTCATCCCATCGAGGAGGCTTGGTACGTACTCAATATCACTCCGGCCTGCCCACTCGAGCTCCAAAGATATACACATCTGAGAGCCCTCGCAGTCCGTCTTTTGTTTCCTCTTCCTCCTCCCACTTCACTTCACTTCCTCCCCCCTTTTTTTGACTATACGGATCGCCTAGAGCGCCAAACCTTCGCTGCAACATCTCTCGTTGATTCGACGAATGCCTGCGGTATAGAGAACGACCACAACAAGCGGCCTCCGCGATCCTCCTCCCCCGTCATTCATCATGGCGCCCGGCGTCCTGTCCTACTCCTCCTCCGGGACATCGCCTTCAGCAAGTCCTGTCATGATGACCCCGATCGACCACTCCGACACCACTTCCGATGGCTTCACGAGCCTCTCCGTTGGTCCTCTAGACGGTGTTGGTCTCGGTGTCAATGGCCAACCGACGAACGGACACTCCAATGGTCTTTCCAACGGTAACGCCAATGGCGCGACTTACACCAACCCCGTCGGCGGCAGCGACGCTGGCTTGAAGCAGATGCCTATTGCCATTGTTGGTATGGCATGCCGCATGCCCGGCAGCGTCTCCAGCCCTGCTGAGTTCTGGGAGCTGTGCTCCCGTGCTAGAACTGGCTTCACGCCGGTTCCCAAGAAGCGCTTCAACCACGAAGCTTTCTACCATCCCAACCCGGGAAAGACTGGAGCTTATCACGCCGATGGTGGTAACTTCTTGGACGTCGACCTCGAGTCCTTTGATGCTCCTTTCTTCGGCCTGACAGAAAAAGAGGCGATCTCCATGGACCCTCAGCAGCGTCTGTTGCTCGAATGCACGTTTGAGGCTCTCGAGAATGCCGGTATTCCCAAGCACACGATCGTGGGAAAGGACGTTGGTGTTTTCGTTGGTGGTAGTTTCGCAGAGTACGAGAGCCACCTGTTCCGGGATAGCGACACGATACCCATGCACCAGGCCACAGGTATGAGGATAATACCTATACCCCCAGACATTACCTACCGCTAATATGCCCTGTCAGGATGCGCCCATGCGATGCAGTCTAACAGGCTGTCACATTTCTTCGATCTCAGGGGACCTAGTTTCACTGCCGACACTGCTTGTTCGGCCAGTTTGGTTTCCCTTCACTTGGCGTGCCAGAGTCTGCGCGCTGGAGAGTCTACCTCTGCTATCGTTGGTGGCTGCCACCTGAATATGCTGCCTGAGTTTTGGATTTCTTTCTCTTCTTGCAGGTGAGTCGAGTTGGAATTTGAATTTGAGCAGAAGAGCGGCATTAATATTTGCGATACAGACTACTTTCAGACTCTGGTCGCTCAATCGCCTTTGACAACCGTGGTACCGGTTTCGGTCGCGGTGAGGGCTGTGGTATGGTCATCCTGAAGCCACTTGACCAGGCAATCAGGGATAATGACTCCATCCGCGCCGTCATTCGCGGTACTGGCATAAACCAGGATGGCAAGACGCCTGGCATTACTATGCCAAGTGGCGCAGCACAGGGTATGCGATTGAACCGTATTCCGCCATGAAACCAAACACTGACAAAAGCTGCAGAGAAACTTATGAAGCAGGTCTACAGAAACGCAGGCCTTGACCCTCATGATACCGGTTACGTTGAGGCTCACGGCACGGGCACCAAGGTTGGTGACCCCATTGAGGCCACCGCCCTTCACAACGTATTTGGCAACAACAGGTCCGCAAAGGATCCTCTCTTCATCGGCTCCGTCAAGTCGAACATTGGTCACTTGGAGGCTGCCTCGGGTATCGCCGGTGTGATCAAGGCTGCCATGATGTTGGAGAGAGGTTTCCTCCTACCCAACCATGACTTCAAGAAGCCCAATGAGAAGATTCCATGGAAGGAGTGGAACATGAAGGTTCCCGCCACTCAGAGGCCCTGGCCCAAGAACAAGAAGTACATCAGTGTCAACAACTTCGGTTTCGGTGGCACCAACGCACACGTCGTCCTTGAGAAAGCCCCGTACGTCGCCCCGAAGAAGGACAAGAACCTTCCCCCCGTCGAGGCCAAGAAGACCAAGGGCAGGAAGAAGTTGTACGTTCTGTCTGCCAACGATAAGAACTCCGTTCAGGCTGTGATGAAGAACTTGGTTGTGTACCTCGAGCAGAGGCCCGAGATTTTCCAGAACGACCTGATGGACAACATGGCTTATACTCTTGGATCCCGCCGTTCTATGCTCCCTTGGAGGGTTGCCATTCCAGCCGACGACTCCTTCGAGCTCATTGAGACCCTTAACAGCGGCAAGGTTATTCCTGGCAAAGAGACCGAGCCTCTGAGAATTGGTTTCATTTTCACTGGACAGGGTGCTCAATGGTGGGGCATGGGTCGTGAACTCTACGGTCAATACCCCGTCTACACGGCCGCCATCGACAGAGCCGACGAGTGCCTCAGGAAGCTTGGCGCTGACTGGTCTCTCAAGGCAGAGCTCAGTAAAGACCAGGAGACCTCCAAGGTGTCTGATGCCAACATCAGTCAGCCGGCTTGCAGCGCCGTTCAGCTTGCACTGACGGACCTGCTCCGCACCTGGGGTATTCGCCCTGTTGCCGTCGCTGGTCACTCCAGTGGTGAGATTGGTGCCGCCTACGCTGCCGGCATTATTGGATTCGATGCTGCCATGGCCATTGCCTACCACCGTGGCAGACTTATCCCCATTCTCAAGAAGAGACACCCTGACCTTAAGGGTGCTATGATGGCAGTTGGTGGAACTAAGGAGGAGGTTCAGCCAATGATCGACGCCCTTAAGGAGCAGCAGGTTAGAATTGCCTGCTACAACAGTCCTTCCAGCTTGACCATTTCCGGTGACGTCGGAGCTCTTGCTGAGCTCGAGAAGAACCTCGAGGAGAAGCAGATGTTCAACAGACGCCTGCAGGTTGAGACTGCCTACCACTCGCACCATATGAACCTTGTCGCCAAGGAGTACCGCGAGTCCATCTCTGAGCTCCCTCACCCTCGCACCACTGATGTCCGATTCCACTCTTCGCTTTACGGTCACCAGATCGACGGCTTTGAGTGCCAGGCTCACTATTGGGTCAACAACCTCACTTGCGCTGTTCGCTTCTCTGAGGCTCTTGAGACCATGCTCGAGCCTGTTGGAGACCACAAGCACGGTGTTAACATGATCATCGAGCTGGGACCCCACTCCGCTCTTCAGGGCCCCATTAAGCAGATCCTCAAGCACGTTGGCGACAGCGCTACGAAGATTCCCTACGCTGCCCCTCTCATCCGCAAGAAAGACGCCGTCGAGTCCGCTATGGACTTGGCTGCCAACGTCATTACCAAGGGTGCCATCCTCAACATGGACGCCGTCAACTTTGCCCATACGACCAAGAAGCCGGCACTGTTGACTGATCTGCCTCGATACGCCTGGAACTACCAGAACAAGTACTGGCAGGAGTCTCGCATGACCCAAATGCACAAGTATCGCAAGTCGCCCAGAAACGATTTGATCGGCCTTGAGGCTATCTATTCCAGCGACCTCGAGCCCACCTGGAGAAATATTGTCCACCTCGACGACCTCCCTTGGTTGCGACACCACCAGATCCAGGGCTTGACCGTCTTCCCCATGGCCGGCTTCATCGGCATGGCCCTTGAGGCTTCTGCCCAATGGGCTCAGCGCAAGGAGGTTTCCTTTGAGATGTTTGAGCTGAGGGACGTCTCTGTTGTCAAGCCTCTTGCTCTCAATGATGCCGACGTTGAGATGACTATCAATCTTCGCCCTCACCAGGAGACCAACCTGATTGCTTCTGAGACCTGGAAGGAGTTCCGCATTTGCTCTTGGTCGCACGGCAGCGGCTGGACTGAGCATTGCGTCGGTCTCATCGCCCTGCACGGCACCGAGACCAACGAGGTTGATGGCGAGGAGCAGAAGCTTGCCGCCCGCCGCGGTGCCGAGGCTACAATCAAGGCCAGCGAGAGCCCCGACGCCGTCGATGTCAACGAGACTGAGATGTACGAGCGTCTCGCTGAGCTTGGTGTTGGCTACGGACCTAGCTTCCAGGGGTTGAAGGCCTGCAAGGCTTCCAACAAGTACTCCGTCGGCAACATAGCAGCTGCTGATATCGCCGCAGACATGCCCAACCACTACATGACGAGCACTGTCCTCCATCCCACTTTCTTGGAGTCTTTGATTGAGATGTACTGGCCTATCCTTGGCGCCGGCCGCACTGACCTTAACACGGTCTATCTCCCGTCTTCAATCGCGAGAATGTGCATCTCCCGCGACATCACCACTCTTACCAAGGCAGCCGGCAGTTCCCTCAAGGCCTACGCCAAGGCCGACTTCTCTGCTACTGAGGCCCACGCCACTAAGGTTTCCATCTTCGCAACCAATGAAGCTAAGGACTTGGTCATTGAGATTGACGAGCTCACCGTCTCTCCCATTATCGATGGTGAGACTGACCTTGGCAACAAGACTGCCCGCGAGCTCTGCTACAAGCTCGAGTGGGAGGGCATCGGTGACCTGAAGTCCATCTCCGGCAAGGGCAAGAAGAACGCTTCCAACGGCGTCAAGGTCGATGCTCCACTGCCTGATGTTGACGTTGCCATCATCCACGGCGACTCCAATTCTCAGCAGATGTTGGCCAATGGCTTGGCCATTGCTTTGGCCAGCTCCACCTCCAGACTTCCTGAGATGGGTGCTTTGCACGAGGTCAACACCGAGGGCAAGCTCTGCATTGTCCTTACCGAGATTGAGCAGCCTTTCTTGGCCAACCCTACCAAGGAACAGTTCGCCGATATTCGCAACATGATTGCCGGTGTTCAGGGCTGCCTGTGGGTTATTCGTGGCGCTTATGACAAGGCCACTTCTCCCGAGGCAAACATGATTGTCGGTCTCAGCAGAACCGTTCGCTCGGAGTCTGTCCTGCCCTTCGCTACCCTCGACCTGGACGGCACTAACGAGCTGGATGAGGATGATGCTTCCGCTGTCATCTATGAGATATTCAAGCTTGCTTTCAACACCAACGCCTCGTCTACCAGTGAGCTTGAGTTCATGGAGCGCTCCGGCAAGTTTTACACTCCCCGCATTGTTCATGACGAGGACATGAACGAGTTCGTCCACCGGGAGACCAACCCCAGCATTGTTGAGATGCAGCCCTTCGGCAAGGATAATCGTTCTTTGAGGATGGAGTTCTCTACACCCGGAGCCATTGAGACCGTTCACTTCGTTGATGACGCTCTTGCCAGTCAGCCTCTCGGTGACGACGAGGTTGAGTTCGAGGTCAAGGCCGTTGGAATGAACGTCCGCGATGTCATTCTCGCCAAGGGTCAGATTCCCGATGCTGACAAGCACGCTCTGGGTGTTGAGGCTGCTGGTATCATCACAAGAGTGGGTGCTGCCGTCAAGTCTCACAAGGCCGGTGACCGCATCGCCGCTCTCACCATCAACCACGGTGCTTACGCCACTCGCACTCGCACTACCACTGGTAGCATCATGGCCATGCACCCCAAGATGTCATTCGTGGACGCAGCCACTCTTCCTTTGGCCTACTGCACTGCTTATTACAGCTTGGTGGAGCAGGCTCGTCTTCGTGAGGGCCAGCGCGTGCTGGTTCATTCTGCCGGAGGTGGTATTGGTCAGGCCTCTGTCTGCCTCGCCAAGATGATTGGTGCTGAGATTTTCGTCACCGTCAGCTCCGCCGCGAAGAAGAAGCTGCTCATGCAGCACTACAATATCCCCGAGGACCACATCTTCTACAGCCGCAACACCACATGGAGAGCTGCCGTTAGACGCGCCACCAATGACGAGGGTGTTGATGTTGTTCTCAACACTTTGCCCGGCGCTGATGCACTCAGGGAAAGCTGGGCCTGTCTCGGCCGCTTCGGTTGCCTCGTCGATGTCAGGAGAAAGGATGGTTCACGTGCCACACGTCTGGATATGGGCCAATCTGATAGCAACGCCTCTTTCCTGAGCGTCGACATCTTCGGTCTTGCCGCTGAGAGACCTAAGATCATGGAGAGGCTCGTTAAGGACGTTGCTAAGCTCCTTGCTGACGATGAACTCCGTCCCATTGACCCTGCCACTGTCTTCCCCGTCTCTACCATGGAGACTGCCTTCAAGACGCTGCAAAGCACTCAGGGCCCGGGAAAGTTGGTTATTGTCCCCGGCGCATCTGATGTGGTGATGGCAACGCCATCCAAGGCTATGAAGGCTTTGCTGAAGCACGATGCTACCTACCTCCTCATCGGTGGTACTGGCGGTCTTGGTCGCAGCATGGCCAAGTGGATGGTCGCCCACGGCGCTAGGAACTTGGTTCTTCTGTCTCGCAGTGGCTCTGCCACTGGAAAGGTCAAGGAGCTTATCGATGAGGCCGCGGCTGAGGGTGCTCACATCACCGTTCGCCCCTGCAACGTTGCTGACAGGGCTAGCGTTGAGCAGCTCTTCAACACTGGTCTCAAGGGTCTGCCTCCCGTCCGTGGTGTTATCCACGGTGCCATGGTTCTTCGAGTAAGTTTTTTGCTGTCCTTCTCCTACTGACACTTGTACTAAAACACAACAGGATGTTCTTTTCGAGAAGATGACCTACTCTGACTACACTGCCGTTACCGAATCCAAGGTTCAGGGTGCTTGGAACTTCCACCACGCCCTGCAAGACCGTAAGGTTCCCTTGGACTTCTTCGTCGCCATCTCCTCCGCTGCCGGAGCCGTCGGAAACCGTGGCCAAGCTGCATACGCTGCCGCCAACTGCTTCCTCAACGCTTTTGTCCAGCACCGTCTCGCCCATGGTCTTCCTGCCGTCTCTCTCGACCTTACCGCCGTCTCCGACGCCGGCTACGTTGCCGACGGTGACGCCGAGCGCGCGGCTGAGATCATGAAGAATTTGGGCTCCGATACTATCTGCGAGGCTGAAGTCCTCGCCCTTATCGGTGCCTCCATTTCGGGCAAGACGTCCATCGCCAACCACCACGTCATCACCGGTATGCGCATCACTCCCTCCGTTCAGCCCTTCTGGACACCGGATGCCAAGTTCAAGGCCATGCGTCTTGCCGCCGAGGAGCTTGCTGCCGCTGAGGCTGGCTCTGGCGCCGTGTCCTTGAACGCCGCCCTCAAGGCTTCCCGCAGCGAGGCCGAGGCTATGGAGGTTGTGTGCCGCGGTTTGGTCGAGAAGATCGCGGCTGTCCTCATGATGGAGATGGAGGACCTCGACGTTACCCGCAGCTTGTCACACTACCCGCTTGACTCCCTTGTCGCCATCGAGATCCGTAACTTTATCACGCGTGAGTTTGAGGCCAACATGCAGGTTCTCGAGCTTCTCTCTTCCGGCAGCATCCAGACCCTCACCAAGGCTGTCTGCAAGAAGAGCAAGCTCTGCGTCGGATTCGACTGGAGCAGTTAGACGGACGAGATGACCAAGATACGATCTGCAGCGTTGTTCAATTTTACATTAAGTAACTACAAGCATCACTATGCATGAAGAGATGATAGATTGTCTTTGAGGGTTCAGTCGGTGGAAGGGCATATAATTACGGAGACGAAAGGGGCGCATTGGTTCGGGTAATGAAAGGGGTCATATGGGACACAAGGGCGACCAGACCACAATGCTGGATCTCCTTTTTGTTTTTTTATATTGTTCTGAATGTGTGTATGTGTCAGCAGTATACTTCTCATTCGCCTTCTTGGTGTGTATGCTTTTCGTATGGAAGATTGCCTGGCATTCGCGGTATGAACCCGATGGAGATGGAAGAAGATGTATCGAGAATGGAATCATTGGGATTGGGAGTTTTGATGTCATTTAGTTTTTGTTCTTGAATCTGCGGTATCATGTTCTTAGATTTAGCAAATGACGCAGAGTTTCCTTAGTGATCATGGCATTATTATGATTTGTTCCGACTGCGTGCTGCTGAGAGATTCGGTGAGGAGACTTGCTTCCCGGCGTAAAGTTCGACCTAGTCAGGGGTTGATCTGGATGGCGAGCTGTCTTCTCCCGCAGACCGCCAAGTTGGCATCAATATCCTTCCTTCCAACAGCAGCTTGAACCTCCAGACGCGTCGGTCTCTGCGGCGACATTGAATTCTACTCCTTGCTTCGCCTCGTGTCTAGACCTTTTCAGCCCGCTAGCCCGCTAGCTCTGGTTAATAGTGAACTACCAGAACCACCGCCAGATGGTTCCAAAGATGGCAAGACAAACTGGTCCAAGGAGACCACCGTACTGTCGGGTGGCTTGCAGCTGGAGATTTGAGACATACTAGTTTGAACCCGCCCAAGATTCCGATTCGGCGCTCGGTCAACAGCTAATGGTCTCGCAGTGCACTAGGAACATGGAAGAAATTACCCCCAACTCAACAACACGAAATAGCAAAGGCTCCAGCATGTACGATCGACGTCGATGAGAGACCATTGAGAAAACCTTGTGGAGGATTATCCATCATGGTTTCTTTCGACGTGAGACCGCCACATCCCCCCTCCACGTGCTCCAGACTATTCGCAACGGGTCAACAGCTTGGGGGGGGGAAAGGAAAAAATAAAATAAAAACACAGACGGGTAAAGCCTTTCCCCCTTAAGGTGTGGCTGGGTACCCTTTGACCTCGAACGGCAATCTCGGAGAAGCGACGAGGCTTTAGCTGAGGCAAAACATCCTAACCTGTAAAAGCACAACCCGAACGAGACCTTGGACGATCCGGCTCGTCCCTGGTGCCTCCCCGTGGGGTTCAGCTGCGTGTTGGTTTATGGGCGCTTTTCTTTTAGCATCAATGGACCTTTCTTTGCCGGGTTTCCAGCTCCAGCTCCGGCTGGCGCATAGATGGTTGAAAACGGTTCGCATAGACTACGACTCCGGGGGCCATGCTAAAGCCATTTCTTTTACGTTTTCCTTGGCGTATGTTCCCCTCCCATCCAAGAACCTCGAGGTCTTAACATTTTCTTCATCGCACGCCATAATTGCGCAATCCCCAGAGAAATCTCCCCGGCTCCCGCAACGTTGTGGAGCCGAAAAGCACATGAAGGATGAGGTTTCGAAACCCTCTTTCCTGAGTAATAGTGTTGAGCGAACTCAAAATGTCACGGTAAGTCGCAGACTCGCATTGAATAGAGTTGATACGGTGATTCCCGTTACCTAACGCCTTGCGCGAGCATGCGCCAAGAAACTCGTCATTGAGAACCTTGGAATTTGCTAACGTTTATGTGCCTCTTGGAAGGTTCTTAAAGGACGCGTTCCATGGTGTTCCGAGTTTTGGATATGCCTTGGGAACCGGTTCTCGAGATTGGTGCTTTGATGCCCGCACGAGCGACACAATGGTCTTGGCTACTTCTTTTCCAAAGACCGCTCTCACCCAAACAACCAGCTCTGAGGTCTCTGTCGTCGCGGACTCAGAGAATGGTCTTCTCGGGGCATCAGACCAGGACGGCCACCCGCGACGATGGGGGTCAGCACGAAAGATATACGACACCTCTTTGATCATCTTGTTGGAATTCTTCACGTAAGTCGAAGCACTTCTTGTGTTCGCGCACGTTTTTCTACTGACACAATACCTGTAGAACTATGATCAGCACCGCAGGAGTAAGTTTCCTATTCGAAATTACACAATTCGGTTCTGACCTTTGCCCCAAAGACGCCTATTGCCGAACATGAACATCACAATCTCGGGCTCAGCCCCGTTGCGGCCACCTGCATCTTCGTCTCAGTATATCTCATCGGCCAGACCATCGGAGGAGTCGTCCTGCCCCCTTGGTCAGAGTCCTTCGGTCGCAAGAAGCTTTATGTGGCCAGCACGGCTCTGTACAGCATCTCCTGCATAGTAGTAGGAGGGATGCCCACCGTTCCTGGGATCGTGATCGGCCGCCTTTTTGGCGGTTTCCTCTCTTCCGTGCCGACTACCGTTTCTACGGGCAGTATTGAGGATATGTGGGATACGAAAACTCGAGTATGGTGGGTGTTTGCGTGGGCACTGATGGCCAATCTGGCCATCTTGACGGGGCCCGTCTTTGGGGCTACGATTATGGCGCACCTGAGCTGGTAAGACCCTAAGAAAACTCATCATACGTCTCTAAGTGAGTCTGATCGTGATTCCGCAGGCATTGGATCTTCTACATCGCCGCAATCGTGACCGGAGTTCTGACGCTTTTGTTGTTGACCATCAAGGAATCACGGCCCTCGGTAGCGTTGGCGAAGATCGAAATCGCAGCAACGGGCCAAAACGCATCCAGGCGCGAAAAGCTCGACCTTATCCGGCCTCTACGCCTCTTCTTTACCGAGCCCATTGTGTTTCTCGTCGCCGTTCTCAGCGCAATCGCGTTCGGTCTCATCTACCTATTCACGGAAGTCTTGCCGATGGTCTACGCTCGCATGGGTTTCGAGGACGGGTGGAAGAACCTACCCTTCCTAGGTCTTGGTATCGGCATGCTCCTCAGCCTCCTCACCCGCTTTTACGACAAGAGGGTCCTTTCCAAACGGACCGCGGCCTCTCTTCCCATCACCCCAGAGTCCAAGTGTGACGGCTTCGCTATCGGAGCTCCAATGCTGGCCATTGGCCTTTGGTGCTTCGCCTGGACGATACCGCCACGCGTCTTGGCCATCCACTGGGCTTTCCCGACCATCGCTCTCGTCCCGATAGGATACGCGGTCAACGAATTCGACCACGTTCTTGCTGGGTACCTGACCGATTGCTACCAGACGTACGCTGCTAGCGGGTTCGCTGCTTTGGCGCTGGTTCGGTCGCTGTGCTGCGCGACGTTCCCGTTGTTCGGGCGCATCATGTTCGAGTCGCTCGATTTCAACATCTCGCTTACCGTCTTTGCTGGTTTGGCGACGATGCTTTGCGCTGTGCCTCCGCTACTCTTGCGGTACGGCAGTGTTCTAAGAGCACGGAGCAAGTTGGCAGCTCATTGATGGGAGGAGCGTATCGTAGATTGAAAAGATTTTGTGAATTTCAAGCGCTTTGAAAGACTTTTGACGTCACGGCGAAGTTTGAGACGATGAGTATGCGGTATGATTCATTCAGAACTCAGACGTGAACTTCTCGCAGAAGTCGATCAGGGCAGCTTCTTGCCCAGTTCCACCCTGCTCTTTCGTCTTCATGGCGTCGATGATATTAGCCCGCGGATTGGGATGGAACTGGCCCCGCAGCTCAACACATCTGCCCCCATCTTCGATACACACATCCGGAGAGAACCCTGCCCACAAGTCGGTGTAAGCGCCGAATCGCGGGTTATAAAATAGTGGCGAGACCACGACACCGCCGAGCCAGTGCATGTGACGAAGCAGTGGAGTTTACAAATTCCAGGGTTGAGAACCAAGCTGACGACGTCATGCGGGCCCAGCTCCTTGGCGAAGTGGTCGGCAAGAAACCAATTGCAAGTCTTGGCGCAGCGCGTAGTTGACCTGCTGGTCACTTGAAGGCACCGGGAGTTTGCTGATGTCCATCCCGCCATGGGGTGCGCCGAGCTGCGTCGCGATGGAGGTCGTAAATGTTACGCGCACCGCGCTAGCCTGGCCCGCAGTACGCGCTGTCGATTTGAGCAAGGGAGCAAGCAGTTTGGTAAGATATTAGGGTCCTAGAAAGTTCGTCGCGAGCTGCATTTCGTGGCCCTGCGCAGATGCCCAGCTGGCTGGAGGGTTGGACACACCGGCGTTGTTGAAAAGAACGTCGAGCCGTTTCTCTTCGGCCCTGAACTTCTCGGCTGCCGCTCTGATACTCGAGAAGTCGTCCAGAGCTCCTCGAAGGAATCGCAGCCCGCCCTGTACTGATTCTGCGGTTGAGTCCTTCTCGATGGTAGAGATGGCCTCGCGCGCCCTGTCTTCGTCTCGTTCGGCCATGTAGACGACCCCGCCGCATTGCCAAATCACACGGCTGAGCTCATGACCTACACCAGAGTAGCCTCCAGGGGGGATGAAGACGCGCCCTGTCTTGCCTTGGCAAGTCTTTCTCCAGAAAACTGGGTGCCGGCAGAAAGAAGAATGCGGAAACCGTGTTGCCCATATTGACTGTTTCGAGAAATTACATCTCACCGAAACATTGGGAGTACTTCGGAGAGCATGTAAAGACGGATATGAGGGGGTAGTCTTTATCAAAACTGATGACGTCGAAGGCGTCCGCGCAGATGAACCAATTGGCGCGCCAGTCTACCAACCGGAGGGGGGGAGAAATGGTCTCACAGAATTTCAACCGCGTATCTACCCTTTAGAACTTCACGCCACCGTTCATTGACATCGTCTTCCGTCAGGGGCTTGCCGCGCTTCCACAAAGCCACCCGACATATTCTTTTCATGACCTCCTCAACCTTCGTAGTCAGAGTTTCATTTTCATACACGTATACTCTCGCTCCCAAGTCCCAAAGTCTCATGATCTCATCTCGGTCAGCCCATAATTTGATTTGCACTTGTCCCTTGAGGTCGACGTCATTCCCATTTCCAGAGAAGGCGTATCGAACACCAATAACGCCGCTGCTGCCGAGCTTCGATGGACAGAGGGCCTGTTGCGGATTACTGCAGCCCCCATATAGTAGTGCTAGGGCCATCCTGACCCAATGTTGGGGATCCGTTCTCACTTGATCTGCTCGATGCGCAATGAGCCCGATCAGAGGATAGCAGCGTCGGCGCAAATAACATGATGGGTGTGCTCAAGTCCACTGGTGTTCGGAAAGATGGCGGACCTGGTTTCAAAGCACATCTCAACATGTCTCCGGGTTTCAATTGAGCAAGATTGTGCGACGATAGCTCAACTGTCGACGTTCCATCTCGGCAATTGAATCCGCGGCAGCGACCCGTCTTCAGAATCCAGGTACGTGAGCACTTCTACGATGACGTGAGTCATGACGATGAGATGAAGTATCTTTTGGGCTCAACAGGGAGTAGTATAGTGCTCAACTAATCCGGTGAGATATTGATGCTGTGATATGTGTTAGAATAGTAGGATTAAATAATAGATATTGATATATTATTGTTATTATTATGTTCCCTTCCTTCTATATATAGAGATACTGCCTCTTTATAAGTAGATATTAGGGGCATTTTGAAACAGGATCTACATTATCCAATTGCTAATGGAACTTCCCACTTATCCGACAATATGCTTTCAGCAGGCCAGCTGTGAGATGGACGGTCGGAGATGATCTTGTGCTTTGCAGAAGGACTCTTTGGCCGCTTGAAACGTCCCGCTACCCCGTGTAGGTCGGTGCAGCAATTGATCAAAAAACTCAAGTTGCTGATGGTGGGTTATTTCTTCTTGGTTGTGATTGCGGAGTTGAGAATTCACCGGCATACCTTAACATTCACTGGCCCACAGATGGCCTCTTCAGAGACCAGGACGGCACCCTCGGAAGTTGACAGCTGATTGCGCACTTCCGACAAGTCCCCAACCACAACAATCGGCCGCTGAACATTTTCGCGTAGACTTCCAAGTAATTGCCGACTTGGTATCAACGGTATGTGATGTTCTCCGGTAGCTCAATATCAATACTTCAGCTGGTCAGCGTCATGTGTAACTGATGTCAATCTTAGGACCTTTCCCTGAATATCCTATCCGCAGGAAATTCCCCCTCGTCCGAGATAGTCTTCAAACACTTGACGCATACTTCTACACAAAAGGGCGCGTTGGTGCTCAATCCCGTTGCGGGAGAGCACTATCGGCAGCTTCTGTCTTCCCTGTCGCAACCAGGCAATCTGACAGTAAGCGTCATCGTATCATACAGGTTAACGTGCATATACTACTTAGTACACAGTTAGCGATGACTCTTTGTATGTAGGTAGTGTGACGTGAACGAAGGGCTACCCCAGCTTCTACATATAGTTGCGTGTTATAAAGGAGCGAAGGATGACAGACGCACTTGCCACCGGAACTCAATCGACATTATCTAAATTAAGTAACTGAATACTGTAGAAATGATACTGAGAAATTCAACAGGCCGCTCAACGGCACTGACAACATAATATTTGGAGTTCAATCTGTCCACAGCATCTTTGCAGGCGATATGGTGAGGCCAGTCGGACATACGAGCCGAGATAAGCCCCCGCGTATCCCGAAACTTTGGCACAACTCCGACTGCTACGTCGAAACAGAGTTGACACCAAAGGTTCGTGTGGGAGTACATGCCAATCGATGGTCATGAAATCGCGTTGGAAGTAGGAATACAACATCTCGCTACGCGAAACCGAGAGATTAGGCTTTCCCACAGCGTGCGAGCTATATCATGATATGGTATGCCCTTCATACTAAGCCCCTAATAATGGCAAGGGCAGATACGATAGCAGTCAGTGATGAAGAAAACTCGAATGAGACTCGTGTTTCGGGTTCTTGACTTTGCAGAGAGCCCACGATTTAACCAACTGTCAATCGATCTCAAGAAGGAGTAATTGACTGAGAGGAACAAACTTCGTGTAAATCAATAACAAGACGGCATTGCTAGAAGTTGCCGCAAATTACGCGGAGTTATGATCGTTTCCAACGTTGTAGAGACAGCTTCGCTACTGAGTTTGTCAGGGCCTAAGTTGAACAGAGATTGAACGGTCTCAGATGCAAACTAAGGCGAAATCTGTGAACCATAGTTAAATTACATTACATCTCCACCTTACCACGCCCTGAACCCCAACACCATCATCGAAACTCCGAACCCAATGACAATAGGGGCTCTTCAGTCACTTGTATCTACCCACCTGCTGCTACCCGACCGCAAGTTACACACTAAACCTCAACGGTATATTAATCCAGTACCAGCTGCAACTGCTGTTGTTACCTCTACATTTGTATAATTTACTGCCTAAACGGTGGTCTTTCTCTTACGTTAGTGTTTGCTGATAGTGCTTGATTCTACTTATCTCGCTCTTATATGTTACTTTAGTGGTAGGAAGCTCTCCCTGCGTACCCGGGCATGTACGTATATTATGCACCCGGATTACTCCTCCCCAGCAGCCACAACGTAGCATCGCCACCGTAACCAGTCCCTCGGTTCCTGACGGCCAGCCAATCACGAGTTGGGAAGCTATCCAAATCAAGCAAGTGAGAAGCTTGTTACAGAGTATAAATAAGACTCCAACCATTCAGGCCAACTATGGCACTTTGACGTCACTTCGTTTTGAAGAGAGCTCTCGGCATCGTCTCTAGATAGCCTTGGTTCCTGAATGCACGCAGGATCTATCGAGATCATCTGAAATACGCGAAGGATTCGTGATCCACAAGGGGTCGTAGCCAAATGCGTGGGTGACTTCAGCCTTGGCAGAGGGCGTTTCCTCATATGTTTTAACTGGTATAAAATGCGTCCTTCAAACGCGAACTTTAGCATCTGGACAACGATCAGGCAGGAACAGCAGTCTTTTCGGAAGACGGGCAAAATTGGCTGACAGCAATGCGACTCGGGATAATGTTCCAATGCGCGATCTCCGCGATGTAGTCTGGACCCCGATCGCCCTGCCACGTTCAATCATTCGATGGTATCCACTTCGCGTTGCTGAGCTATCCTGCGGAAACTCGAAATCCGCGACCGTTCAACAGAAATATTTCTTCGCCCTCGAACGCGGTCGGTGGGAGCAAGCTTGCTCCGCGTGTCTCGGCAATATACACCGTGTGGGATGCTTCAGGTGTTTGCTTGCCAAAAAAGGTCATGTCGTGATATCATTGGTATAATGCCTGATAGCTAGCTCTAAACTTCACAAAAAATATAACAGAATGCTTTTCCCTCCTTTCCTAGTGATACATTTTCACACACGTATTTCGCTAGATGGTGAGTAGATACTTTTACAGACGGGCAGTCTCCTGGGCCTCCTGGATGATGAATTCGGCGGCCTTCTCGGCGCAACCAAGCACGGTAAGCATGGGGTTGATGGTGGGGATGGTGGGGAAGACACCGGCGTCGCAGATGCGAACACGCTTAAGTCCCTTGATGTTGAGGCGCTCGTCGACGACGGCGAGCGGGTCCTTGCGGACGTCGCCCATCTTGGTAGTTCCGCAGGGGTGGTAGACGGTGTGGGCAGCGCGGCGAGCGTAGAGGGAAAGCTCCTCGTCGGTCTGGAGCTTGGGGCCGGGGGCGACCTCACGCTTGATCCAGTTCTTGAAGGGGGCCTGCTCGGCGACCTTACGGGCAGCGCGCATGCCGTAGACGAGAGTAGCGGCATCGTAGCCCTCCTCGTCAGTGAAGTAGCGGAAGTCAAGGGCGGGCTTGACGTTGGGGTCAGGAGAGGTGAGGTAGAGGCGGCCACGAGAGCGAGGGCGGGGGATGTTGGGGGTCATGCAGAAGGCATAGCCCTCCTTGGGCTCGTCGTAGCCGAGGCGGCCGGTGTTGAGGGTGAAAGGGATCTGGTAGCAGTGCATCATGACATCGGCGATGTCACCGTCGGGAATGCCGTCGGGGTTGAAGAAGGTCTTCTTGGCGCCGGCGTTGGGGGCCTCGCGGCGGAGGAAGATACCAGCATCGGAGTCCATGGTGGTCTTGTTGGGGGGCACGGGCTGGTTAAGCTCCCACATGATGATGGACTCAGGGTGGTCCTGGAGGTTCTCACCGACACCGGGCAGGTCGTGGATGACGGAGATGCCGAGGTCGTTGAGCTGCTGCTTGGGGCCGATACCAGACAGGAGCATGAGACGGGGGGTGTCGACGGCACCAGCGGTGAGGACGGTCTCCTTCTTGGCAGTAAGAGTGCGCTTGGCGCCATCGTTGAGGGTCAAGTTGACACCGGTGACGGTGTCGCCCTTAACGTTGATCTTGGAAACCCAAGCGTTGGTAAGAACGGTCAGGTTGGGGCGCTTCTCGTCGCCGCGGAGGAAGGGGTGGATGTAGGCGACAGAAGCAGAGGAGCGGCGGCCATCGTCGGGGTTGTAAGAGACGGAGAAGAAACCGACACCCTGCTTCAGAGCACCGTCCTGGGCGATGTGCCTGTTGAAGTTGTGGAGGATGGGGATGTTGAGAGCAGAAGAGCAGGAGTTAACCCAGTCAAGGCAGAGCTCGTTCTGGTGGCGGGCGTGAACGGGCTGGACAGTGTTACGCAGCTTGTCCATCACGCGCATGAAGTCGTGGAAAGTCCAACCGTGGGCTCCCATGGACTGCCAGATCTTGAGGTCGTACTCGAAGGGTCTGAAAGAGATGAGGGTGTTGTGTGATGAGCAGCCACCAAGGACCTTGGCACGAGAGTGACGGATGTGAGAGTTGCCTGTGCGCGATTGGTGTGAGCTTCTTTGAACGACATTCAATCACTCACGATGGGACGAACCCAGGGCGAGCTTATCGGGGGTCGTGAAGGAGGGAGAAGCTTACCCATGGGCTGTTCAGTGGTGCCGTAGTCGTAGTCAAGCTCGCCGCCGAGAAGGTCCAGCCACTTGCGCAGGTCCAGCACGCGGTCGTCCATGAAGTCACTGGGGCCAGCCTCAATCAAGAGGATGCGCTTCTGGGGAAGGGCCTCGGCGAGACGAGAGGCGATAACGCAGCCCGCTGTACCACCGCCGACGATGATGTAGTCGTATCTGTCGACCTCGGAGACGGGAAGCTGAGTGGTAGACATTTTGGTGGAAGTAGGATACAAGGTGGTGATATTGAGACGAGGCGCCCGGCCAGTAGACAATAGATCCAAGGAGGGGATTGCTTCAGTTATAAACGAAGATGTATGTACGAGACGGGAGGTTGTACAGAAGGAAGACGCGGCGCGAAGGCGGTCTGAGGTGAGTTTTGGAAAATTCTGGGCCGAGGAGGTACACCGATGAGATGAGAACTGGGTATCGAAACGATGTCGATCAAAAGAGGACGACTGGGCTTATTATCAACGAAGCGACAGTCTATCGCACGACTCCTTGAAGCTGCTTCATCCTTACAGCTCGGCTTTTTTTTTAAGAAATTTTGTTCAAGGGCCCCTCAAGAGCTCTGTGTACAGGCGCAGGGAGGTGGATTCAGACCCCGCGAAAGTGGGTGGCGGGGGCCCTGCAGAGGAAGCGGGTTTCGAAGCATTGAAACTGACTCGCCGGGCTCGGGCGGCATCCAAGTCCAGGTCCTAGGTCCCGTCCTACGCGTGGGAGGCGACGGCCCATTGGATAATGGCCATTGCCAACATTTTTTTTTTCTATGCTCCCATGTCAGGTGCCCACACCTATCACCACTTTCCGCACCGTTACGCAACCCCGATTCACAGTGTTTCTGCCAGCTGCCGCCGCTGTCATCGCTTGGTGCACCGCCGGCGGACACACCGTCGCTTCCTTATTGGGGGTGGGGGACCTTGATGCGTGCCATTTGGCAAGTCCTTCATGTTGTCCACTTTTTGAATTACGAATCATGGCCAGAGCAAGCTAACTGCCGCAGTGCAAGTCAACGGCACAGGCCAATCATGACGCCTCGACTATGCCTGGTTGATCCGGCGAAAGATAGCCACCCGTGGTTTGGTGTCGTTTCCTGCCGCATTTCACCACCAAAGATATCCATCATGCCGACACAACCCGTCTACTTTCAGCATGCTTTTTTCTGCCGTCGTCTTCTGGTGTAATAACGACCGTCCTGCGGCGAGGTTGTTGGTTGCCGGGGCCATATGCAAGACTTGCAATCGACATTCCCCAAGTTGTCATGCGTCCCATGCGACATCCACGCTAATGCTCCTCGGAGTCTATCCGTCGCCAATAGCCCTGTCTCTTTCTGGCGACAACGATTCGTTCCGCTCGCTTGTCCGATCTGACTCTGCCTCGTCCTCGCGGCTGCTGAGGTGGCATGGACTGAGTGGCTGCAGCCTGCACCGTCTTCCGCGGTAGACCTCATCCGGGGCATCCGCCGCTTCGTCTAACTTCGCCCGAGATGGGATGCCAAGTTGGCCATTGCCTTGGTATTTTGTCGGCGAGCTCCAGGCCTGTGTAACTGTCGCCATCAGATTCATGTGCACGGCGTCACGGTGAGAGTGTCCGACGTCAGGTTGTCAGAGCGGAGCAACACCAAATCCCCAAAAGGCAGATACGCCGCTTTGGAGGGTACCTCGGCGCACGAGGCTGAATCGCTGCCGCTCAGCCTATCTCTTTATCTGCCGGTTTGCGTCGTTTATCTCTGTCGCCGTATCTGATGTGCATTTGGAGTAATTACACCTCCCCGTTTCGTTCAGCCAAACATTGAAACCTGTTACATTGAACCCTAGAAGACCCTTGGTGATCAAGTCCCTTTAAGCCTGACATCGTTCGATCTTGACGGCCAGACCCGGGATGACTATTGGATTTCGACACCATGGCTGCGGCCTTTTTATCGAACGCGCAAAAAACAGCGGAACAAAAAAATTTCGTTGGTTCTTCGCATTTCGCAATGTTCGACCTTGAGGCTTGAAGGCTGAAACTCCTGCAGTGGAGACAAACTCGTTGCCTCTCAACAGCCTTGGCCTGGGTGGTGAGGTGGAGCGGTGTTGCATTCAAGCGGATTCTCGGCCAATGACAATGGCTTATGACATCACACCGCCGCAGAAGTGGACTAGCGAGGGTCTCCCGGCACATCTGCAATCCCCCCAGCTCCGAGAGCCCATTTTACCTTCAATTATCAGCTGACCGGCCAGACCCTCCGCGATCCCGATCTCACGCCGATCTGCCTCGTTTTTCTTCCTCCTCGACTCAACGACCATCGACCTCTTCCGTGGCCGTTGACCTCCGACTCCGTAACTCCGATCGACAGGCAGTCTCGGTGCGAATCGCCCCTCACTTTTTCTCCATTCCGCTTACTGCTTGCCGCATTATCGAGAATCTATAATCAATCATCCCCAGTTGTCATTCCTTCCCATCGGTCTTGTACGAATCTTTGTTAGCGAAGTTTCAGTTGCATTATTCCCCATCACTTATGCTTTATCCTTATCACAAAAAAATGGCGCCACAAGAGCAGGACCGTCACACCTTCTATGCGGGGAAGGCCCAACCGGACTCAGAATCCCCAGGCACCTTTCAGTCCATCGATCCTTCAACGGCGAAGCCCGTCTGCACCATCCACACTTCTTCCCCGGCCTCCATCAACGCGGCCGTGGATGCCGCAAAGACCGCCTTCCCCTCATGGTCCACCACGCCGCCCATTGAGCGTTCCCGAATCCTCCTGAAGGCTGTCGCCCTCCTTCGTGAACGCAACGATGAGCTTGCCAAGGTCGAAACCCTCGACACCGGCAAGGCCTTTTCCGAGACACAGTACGTCGACGTCGTCACCGGCGCCGATGTGCTCGAGTACTTTGCCAACCTCGTCGCCAGTGGAGGCCTGAACGGCGAGTCCTTCCGTTTGAGATCTTCCGCCTGGGTTTACACCACGAAGGAGCCCCTCGGTGTCTGCGCAGGCATCGGCGCCTGGAACTACCCCATCCAGATCGCTTTGTGGAAGTCTGCCCCATGCTTGGCTGCCGGTAACTGCATGGTCTACAAGCCTAGCGAGTTTACTCCCCTCCACGCTCATTACCTGGCCTCCATCTACAAGGAGGCCGGCGTGCCTGATGGCGTCTTCAACGTTGTCTACGGTGCCGGTGACGTCGGTGCTGCGCTCACAACTCACCCTGACATCGCCAAGGTGAGCTTCACTGGCCAGGTCAGCACGGGCAAGAAGGTCGCTGGCTCAGCTGCCGGTGGCATGAAGTACGTGACCATGGAGCTCGGTGGAAAGAGCCCCGTCATCGTACTTCCCGATGCCGACGTCGAGCAGGCCGTCGATGGCGCTATGCTCGCCAACTTCTACAGCTCCGGCCAGGTGTGCACGAATGGCACTCGCGTCTTCATTCCCAAGTCCATGAAGGCCGACTTTGAGCGCATCGTGCAGGAGAAGATCAAGCACGTCCGCGCGGGCGATCTCTTCGACCCCGCGACCAACTTCGGGCCCCTGAACAGCAAGACGCATCTTGAAAAGGTCCAGAGCTACGTGCGCAAAGGTGTTATGGAGGACAAGGCGACGCTGCTCGTCGGTGGTACTAGCCAGCCCAAGGGTCTCCCTTCGGCACTGCAGGGTGGCAACTGGATCCAACCCAGTGTTTTCACCGACTGCACCGACGATATGACCATCGTCAAGGAGGAGATCTTCGGCCCTGTTATGTGCATTCTGACCTACGACACCATCGACGAGGCGGTGCGCCGTGCCAACACGACGGAGCTGGGTTTGGCCGCGGGTGTTTTCGGTAGAGATGTCGATGAGTGCCACAAGGTTATCTCACAACTGGAGGCTGGTATCACATGGATCAACACATGGGGTGAGTCGCCAGCTGAGATGGCCGTCGGTGGATGGAAGTCAAGCGGTGTCGGTGTGGAGAACGGACGTAAAGGTCTCGAGGCATGGGTACGAAACAAAAGCACTCTTGTTGAGATGGGCGGTAGCGTGCCGACGGTGTTCTCCAAATTGTGAAGAGGAGGATTCAGAAGCAAGGTTGGGAAAATGTACTGATGTATTGTACTGGTCGTGGGACATAAGAAGCTCTGATAACGGAGCTACAGTTGGATTGACAGCGTTTGAATGATACCTCATTGATCGATGGGCTTTTACTACCAATTGCGAGTGTGTTCCGACACCCATCGAACGATTTCTCATGATGCTTACATACTCATGGTTATGCGTGATGTAAGTTAGGAGTCAACTCGGAGTGTTTCCTCATTCAAAGACTTCAATCGTCAAGTGGCTTCGGGTGACGGGCTACTAAAGAGAAATTACATCCGCACTGCACCCATTTCCTTCCTCAGCACAAGATTATAGACCACGAAGTGATATTGTTTTGATTCTAACTGATATCAACTCGAGCTCTATAATGAAACTCCGTCAAGCTCGCAATCCGCCTTCTCAACCTGGGATGTAGGCGAGATTCCCATCGTTCCCAAAGCATCACGTCAATGGATTATGGATACGTCGACATGTACCAAGGACGCACGTGGCTCAGAGCGGTGCTGCAAGTCCCGTTATGCGCTTGTTGTGTAAGTGCGGAAATAAAAGGCCTTGCGAGCTGAGTGATTCGAGAAAACATTGAAAAAGCATTCGACGGATTCTCTGATCATTATTACGGATTTCCGTAATCTCAATAGTGGAGCACGGTAGTTAACCACGAGGGCGAAGGCTACCCTTTTACCAAGCGAAGTAGCATCGTGGTTTGGGAGGTCAGTCATGGCATCTACGCACTTTTGGCCCTGAGGGTACACCGCAATGTAAGGTGTGGCAGTGAACGGTCGACATGAGTGAAATTGGGATGCGGTATAGCAGGCTATAAGGATGCGACCTTTGCGACGTTTCGTTGCGTCTTCGAGCATATCCAGACCCCATCTGCTTTCCCTGCTATACGCAGTGGTGGCTACTCCGGTCCAGGATGTTGAGTGCGTTCTGGAGACTGCCTAATCCAATCCACGCAGCCTTCACAGTGCTGAATACATACTAAGTCTGCTATTTCCCATCACAGTATGCTCATACAGTTGATGGAATACACTCCGAGATCAAGTCTTAAATGCAGACCTTTCGTGATTCCTTCGCTTCCTATGAGCCCCATCGACTACGCCGAGTACGGGAGCAACGAGCAAACTCGCGAGACCAAGACGAGTGAGTGGCTTGAGATACTGCAACAACAGAAGTGTCGTTCAAACCCCCGCTTGCAATCAATAAGGCAGTTTACTCACCAAGCGTTGTCAGTAGCTCCACTTTTGCGACCTGGATGCGTCTGATCCACTCGTTTGAGTGCGCTTCCCATTCTCCAACCATGTCTCTTGTGGAATGGGCATAGAATATGAAGGTTTTCCATCATTTCAACCCGATTTCCGGTAACACGAGACGGGTCAGTACCTTCTTCCTCGAGACGCAGGGCGATAGGTTCGCAAGCGTTAATGCCAAGGGGGCTGTTCAATGTCTTTATCTCGGCTCTGTCTCAGCTATCGGGTTGTTTTGGGGCGATTGATCATTGCCGGCTTTCCAGTCTTGGTGGCGGCGGCGATTGCAGGCAAGCTTGCACGAGTGACTGCGGGTGCCATTAGCACATCTCCTGCTACAAGTATGCCCATGGGGAGGTAAAATCACGGTGATTGTTTGTTGTCGGTATTCACCTCTGCCTTGGGTTTGTTCAAGATCGAATACGCTGCGGGATCTTCTCCGTGTAAAATTGTCGTCAGATGAGGATTTGTTCGTAGGCTTTCCAAGGTGCCCAGTCGACTGAAACGTAGCTCACACCCAATGGAACGTCAGATTCGCTCTGGTGAGTTTCCTGGTGTTTCTCGCGTTCAAACACATCTGCTAAGACACCTCAAAGTCCTCTTTCGGCTTCAGAATTTCAGATGCAGGTGTGCTCATGCGCCACGAGTCGCTACACTGACGCTACGAGTTTTGATGGACATGGGGGAAAAGGCTCTTTGGACAAAGCGGTTCTGTCCATGTTCGTAACCAGCATGAACAGCTAAAGCATGCATGTGTGTACACGTTGTTGATGGAAAAGTGCCACCAAAATAAATACAACCAAACAATTCTATTTCCGTCCTCAGATGCAGTTGGATATCTCGAGCCCTCCTGAAAGCCACCTTATCAAGTTTCATCATCGCTCAAGCAGTGCAGATGCTAGCCTGTCGGCCAGCACCCTTGGAAACGATGCTGGGAACGTCGTTGGCGGCGTCAACCTTGTAGTCGTAGAACTCTTTGGGGTCGAAGACGGTGCCAGCGTTCTCGGCCGTGGTACCGCTGGTGCCCTTGAAGACGTTGCCGGTGGCGCTGAGCTTGGCGGTGCTGTCGGCCTGGATGGGGTTCTCGACCTTCTCGAACCAACAGTTCTCCATGCGCATCTCGGTCTTGCCGCGGGCGTAGTGGCCGTATGAGGTCTGGCCGATCAGGTAATTGTTGTAGAGATGGGCGTTTTTGACGTTGTCGACCGAGGGGTTGCGCTGCTTGGTCTGGTCGAAGAAGTTGTGGTGGATGGTCATCTGAGCGCTGACGTTGTCGGTCCAACCTGGAGGGAAAGCACGTCAGTGACTGCGGACGTCAGAGGGGGGGAAAACGTAAGAACTTACCAATGCCGAAGGCCTTGTTGTGGTTGCGGAGGATAGTCCAAGAGACGGTCAAGAAGGTGGTGTCCTTACGGCTGTCAATAAGGCCGTCACCGCCCTTCTCGAGGTGGACGTGGTCAATCCAGATGTTGGTGCAGTTGTCCTATCTATGAGTCAGCAGACATTCGGTAACAGAAGATCCAAGTTATCTGACCATCTGGATGCCGTCGAAATCCTGGGTCTTGCCCTCCTTATCGCCCTCGACGTAGGTGTTGCCGATCTTGATGTTACGGAAGATGATGTTGCGCTGGTTCTGGATGTTGAAGCCACCCTGGTCGATCTCGGCAGTGGCGCCAATGCCAACGATGGTCTTGTCAGAAGAGACCTTGACCTCCTTGCCCTTGGGAGTAATGGTAATCTTTCCAGAGACCTTGATGACGTACTTGCCAGAGGCACCGGCGTACTTCTCGAGATCAGCCTGGCTCTTGACAACGACAACCTCACCACCCTTGCCACCGGTAGTGCCACCGTTTAGGGAAGCAAAGCCATCGGCAGTACCACTGCAGTCATCGGCGGCGGGAGCAGCAGAAGCAGCCGGAGTAGCGGCAGCCTTGACGACGGTAGACAAAGTGGTGGGAGCGGCGGCAGCAACAGCGTCAGCAACGGCAGCAGGAGCGGAGACCTTGGCAGAGACAGCGACGGCAGCCTCGGTGGTTCCGTACTTTGAGTCGATCCACGAGGTCGAGCCGAGGACATCGCCGATCTTGACCGCGGTGCTCAGCTTCTTGGAGAAGCTAGCACGAGTGCCGCTGGCTCCCTTGCCGGTGTTGCTGAATTCGCTGTACTCGACATTTTTGGTCGGGTTAGATCCCCACTTGGTCCATCCGGCAGAGTTGACGACGGAGCCAAGGTTGGTGTTCTGGAAGACGACGCGGGCAAAGTTGCGCCAGGGGCGGCCGAGGTAAGTCTGACCATCACCGACACCCGACAAGGCCTTCACCGTGGACTTGTTGATAACATACCACGAGGGGTTGCTCGCAGAGTCGCGGCCGGATGCGGTGATGTAGCCCTTGCCGCTGATGGCGAGCGTGCAGGACTCGAACCAGGCGATGGCCCTCTGGCCGAAGATGAAGTCGGTGGCACCCTCAATGTAAGAGCCCTGGAAGTAGTGCTTGCCCTGGTTGGACAAGACGGTGTCCTGGTAACCCTTGGCTTGGATACCGTAGTAGCCTTGCTGGTTTCCGTAGGCGCTCAGGGCGATGGCTTGAACACCCTTGCCACGGGAGTTGACGATGTTGATGTTGTAGACCTTGAGGTTGTCGTTTTTGGCACGAAGAGTGCCGGATGCGTCGTTGTTGCCCGCCTTGTCGGCGCCGAGGCTGTTGGTGATAGTCACCGTGTTCTTGGAGTAGTCGGTGTCATCGGGAGTGCTTCCGTAGATGGTCAGAGCACCAACGGAGGCAGGGATGAGAACCTGCTCGTTGTACGTGCCGGGCTGGATGAAGATGACATTGCCGGACTTGGCGGCATCGACGGCCTTCTGGATGGTGGTATACTTGGCACCTTTTCCGACGACGAGGGCGCCGGAGGGCGGGGATGTCCGGGCAGCGCCGAACGCGCCGGCCACCAAGGACGATAGCAAAAGAATGGAGGAGGCAAGCATGGCTGCCTAGTTGGAAACTCTGTTTATAGAAATGAATGCAAGATGTTCTCAGAACATAACGAGTGAGAAGAGGAATGTAAGGAACGAAAGTGTACTTGGCGAAAGTCAAGAAGAGCAACAACAAACAGAAAGGATCATGGTTGAATATACTGGGAGTACATTCTTATTATCTATCTATAGAGTGAAAGAGGACTCTATTCGCAACAAACTGACGTGCATGATGCAACTGTCCTGAGATCCCCACGGCGGAGATTGGACATGTGTTTGTGGTCGCACTCCGGGATGAGCATCCTGGACCAACCTGAACAGGCAGGCAGTTACCATTGGATGTGGCTGTGGTCGCGGACTGATCTCGTCTTCCGTTTGGTGGGCTCACTTCAGATGGGTACCCACCTCCCCATACTGTAGTTAGTTCGGTGGACCTGTTTCCTGTTTAGAGAGTTTCTCCCCAAGCCAAGAAGTTGATGGTGTGATGATACCGTTCCCGTGTTCAATGCCGAGCTCGATATTAGGATTAGTCTCTCCAGATATATCACACCCAGAGAGATTCACACAGAGAGACCTTTTGCTTGCTACAGGCATTTGTTCTTCACCCATTCATCGTTTTGTAGCTGCATTCAGCTCTTCACAAAAGCCAGGGTGTGCGATCTGAATAATTACCCCAAGACAAAGAAGGACAGGACGACAAATTTCCTGTTACTTTTGAGATGTGTGTCTTTACAGACATCGTTCGCACGGTGACCTGTAAGACGGCCGTGGACTATGCTTTTATTGATGCTCGACTTGGCCTTCCTTGCCCGAATCTGCCTGAGTCCCTTCAACATTGGGCATTACGCGCTTAAAGATTTGCAGTAAGACGGAGCCGAGAATCGTTTGCTTAGGGAGCTCGGCAGTGTCAAATCGCTTCGGCCTGACCGGCAGTTGCTTCAGCACAGTCGACAGACATCTGTCCATGAGGACCAACAAGAGCGTGAATCGCCCTGCTTAAACACAGCCAATGGGGACTGCCTGGGCATCCACTTGCCATAAGATGATGCGATTCACCATAAGTGGACGATGAGATGCGAGCGTCGAAATCTATCGTCAGACAGACGAACAACGACATGATGAAATAGGAGAGAGTAGTGACGTAGTAGACAGATGAATCCGAAGAACAATAGAAGATCGGGGTAGAGGCGATATCTCGACAAAAGTTACTACTGTCCGCAGACTTCATAAAGAGAGACAAACGCTACAGAGTACTGACCGGCTCCTTCGCTCGCTTTGGCGGCAAGAGGCTGGGTCTCGCTTCCAGCTCGAACGGGAGTGGCCACGGGCATCCCGCGTAGAAATCAATACCTGGCCCGCCTGATGTGTTTTGATATATTCATTGCACTGCCCGCCGCGACCGCATCACCAGCAGAAGAAACTGGCATTATCAAGACTATGTTTCTGACTTTCTTACACAATCAGTGTATTAATGTAAAGAGTCGTGGGAATTCTACAATGGCCGTAACGTTGAGCAGTACGCTGACAGAACAATAACTTTTACAGGGGGCACCAAGTTGCCGCGGCATGAGCATGAGTAGATCTGCACCTTCACTCAAGGAACCTCATTCAGGTAAGTTGGCACGCGAGCAAACACAAATCTCACTGCCGTGCAGGACGCATCAAATGCCGAGCATCAATGTGTTGAGAATCAATGTGTTGCAACATCGACCAAGTCTAAAGTCATGACACTTCCAACAACCCGAGTGTTTGGGAACAAAGATTGCAGGCTCTCGATCCTCCCGTCTCTTGTCTCCTCAGACTCTTCTTGAGCGGCCGCCATCTCTCCTTCTACCCCTCCGCCTCTTCTCTCCCGCGCCCCCTTGATCCGCCTCCCGTCAAAGGCTAAACCATGTTTGGCGTAGGTGTAGGCACCAACATCAGGCTGGTCCAGGTCTCCCACGTTCCATCCTCCACTATCCATCCCAAAACCATGGGCCACTTACCGACTGCAACCCGAATGGCCATCACTTCGCCCAGGCAGAGGCAAGAACGAGAGAACTTGAGTTGGACGCGAGGACGTAAAAGTGCGAAGCGGGGTGAAGTCTCCAAAATATAAGAGTCCCGCCCACCTCCAAGGATGCGTGTGACGGGGCAGATGAAAGAATAGAGAGAAGAAAGGTCGAAAAAGCCCCTCCGAGGGTACGCCAACCGTCGAGACCCAGCGCCGGCCCGTGAACACCGGCCAGCCGGTACCTGCTCCGTACGCTTGGCAATTTTGCGCTTGGCGTCGGAAGCTTGGAAGCCAAGCTTTTCGACGCTTGTGTGGAGGCTCTCGCACCGACGACGACCAAAAAACTCCGTGTCAAGGTTCAACAGACGTGCCTAGCAATAAAATAACCTTTGGGACGTGGCCAAGTGTTTCTCGGAACAAGGAGTCGACGGATAGAACGAGCCTCATAAGAACTCGCATGTTCGACAGGTCTTCCATGCTGGCCCCTCCTCAACCAAGCGATGCTTTTCGCATCATTCGACTGCGTCTTGAGCTCCGTAAACTAGAAAATCAAAGAGCTGGTAAGCATGCCCCGTCAGAGAACGTCTTCTGGGCAAGCATTGCGCAACCCGAAGATTCCAAACCGCGTCCACGTCTCTGGCCACACCGGCAGAGGTCCTTCCAAATTGAGGAAATGGTCTTCAGTGCAGCAAGCAGATGTTGATAATCTAGAACTAGCTGTTTTTGGAAGTTGGGACCACTCGATGTTGCTTTTCAAATGACCCGATCCTGAGCTGCAGGACTTGAAAGTGATTATCGATGCGTTGCCTTGTTGCTAACGAATTTGCTGGGCCGGAAGACGGCAGAAACAAATAGCTAACAAGACGGAAGCATTTCGGCCGAGGTGGTGTGGGTATTTGACATGTAGTGCCAACCGTACAATTCGCGACCATACTTGTTCGGAGACCGATCACTTGTTTATCGATGTCATGGTACATAACCACCAACCGCGCGGTCTTCGCCCGCGAGCGACTTTACGTTGTGAAGCCGCAGCGATTTTGTGACAGTGATGTTCAACCGAAGTCATGAATTTCGTAAATCGCACTCAGGCCTGACTCCCGGAGGAAATTTTGGCCCATTGACCCCAGTCTCAGTAAACTCTACCCCGTGGGTTTTGACCGAGCACTAAGTAGGCGTCGACCCTTTGAAGAACAGGTTGCTGCGGGGCATCGGGAACAAGCCGTTGATAAAGATGAGCGGGTCGTCATCGGAAGACGTTGATGGGTGTCGAGCATCCACCACCCATCCGCCTCGGTTGTAAATCCAGAGTCATATGGCAACTGGATGAGAAACCTCTTCCCTGATCATCCTTCCGCGGAAACGGCTCACTCTCCTTGCGTTTTGACCAAGAATACTCGTTGGGCAGGCGAACAGATACCTTTTCGACAGGCCGACTTTCCTCCAGTAGTTCATCATTGGTGCTTGATGTCCGGCGGCCCCCGAATTGTGGAGCACCCGGAGGTGTCTCGGTGACGGATTCGGAATAGAGTCGCGTGCTTGCTGTCGAAATTCCAGGCAGGTAGGCCCTTCGGGCAGGTGGGCCCTTCGGGCGATGCCACTGGAACCCTCCGAGGTTCCACCCCGTCTCTGATCTGTCTCGGCCAACGTTGGATTGCCTGCAAAACCGGTCGAAATCCTGCCCGCGACAGGGTCTTGAAATCTGTGCGAATGCGGCTCCGTGATGGCAGGGGACATTGCATCCTAGGTCGACACTGTCTTTTTTCCACCTCTCACTTCAAAAGCGCGAAGGTGGGGTTGTTCGGGGGCTTCGTAGCCGAAGTTCTGTTCCACCAAGCGCGCTTTGCGAGAGCCCCGGGAATGTCGTATGGCCGCTCCCTAGCAACTTGGGCTCCGCAGGGTTATTTGCATCGATCCTGGAGGGTGCTGTTAGATCCTAGAGCGTCACCGTCCTGCAGGCAATCAGGAGGTGCGGACGGCGAAACAAGTTATTCTTTTGCCGTTCCAGTCCGGACCGCAATCCTCAGCGAAAATCCGACGGAGGTTGCAAAGATTGAGTTTTCGAGGCCCTGGTTGTAAGCGAGTCCGGATTGATATGAACTTGCTTCGATCAGTGAATCTTGCAGTGGAATATTGCACCAATACGATTACACACGCAGCCAAGTCGTGGCTTGGTGTTCTCGCTTGTCTTGACGGTAAGACTCAACAGCTCCCTATCAGTAGCGAACCGCCACAGTGATCGGGATATCAAAAATCCCACGCAGAAGGCCTAAAGATGCACGTCTGCGGCACGTCTGCGGCACGTCTGCGGCGACTTTGCGTATGGTTAAGGGAACGAGACCAATAGATTTCTTGAAATGCGCACGTGGGAGGTACGAGAGCCAGCATTTGTTGATCCACCCTATAGACTGCAGCAATAAAGTGGAGGTTTGCATGTACACTATAAGCGACTCACCGCGGGCCAGAAGCCGGGGAGCAAGACCCTGGACAAAGGTCAAGGCGCATTCGATATCTGGCGGCCAACTGCTCCATCGTGACGCATCTCCAGTGGAGGAAGTGGAGGGAAATGGAGAGAAACAAGTGGTCACTTTATTCGCTGCTAGCTGTCGGGAATGAGCCGCCAGATGTGATACTGAAAGAAGTTAGTGAAAGAAATGTGGTAAGCACCAACAAATCAAACCCTTCGACATCTCTTACTCAGCACTCATGTCGGTCCGTCCCAGCCCTCTCGTCCCGCCGGCGGCGACCCTGGCCAGGCCATCTTGAGACTCGGCTTAGCTGTCAGGTTTGCGTGCTTTGAGAACCGTTGTTGGAGCAAGGCGGTCCAGAAACAAGGCAGGAGAGCACGAAAGTTGTGGCATGCACAGTTGTTGTCAGTGCTGAGAAGTGATGCGGGGCATGAAGTGTATCCAGGTAGAGAAACCGACTTGAGAGCGGCGTTGCGCTGTGCCGATAGCGACAGTCTGTTGAGCCAGAGACTTAATTAGGCTGCCTGGCCAAACATGAAAGACTCCGGCGCTGCCTCCAAAGACGTTCGAAACGAAGTATTGCACTGGTATGTTCTGCTGGGTTGGCCGAATTGAAAGTACGCATTGGTATGTATGCAAAAGGGGCAGAGAGACAGCCAGGATGCATCCAGAAAAAGCGTTAGAACAGCATGCCATGCATTAGCACGAAGACGGGCATCTTCGATGGGAGACTCGCTGGCATAGTGTCGGCGTGTCGCATGGCATGGAAAGCGTTCACTGTTGGACTTCGACCCGAGAGCGGACCAGTCAGCAGACAGGGATTTTGCGGAGCAGTGACGCGAAGTCTACCTTATCTTCTCGCCATCCTGCGACAGAGAGCTGTCAAAAGAAGCAAGTGAGCATGTGCTCAGCAAGCGAGTTAGGTTCATCCGCTTACGGAGGAGGGGGCCAGTGGATTCGAATGTTAGCTGCCTGGTCTCCTTTGCGCTGGGATGCGCAAGGCCGGACTTGGAGCTTGCTGATGAAAAAGGGGCCCGAGACCGCGAGGGACGGTTTTTCTTCAAATGTCCAAACTCTGTCACGTCGCAATGTGGCGGTGCAGCTCTGCGTGTGCATCTGCGTATGCTGCATGCAAGCAATCAGGCAAGGTTGTGTTAGACTGGCGAAGGGGCCGATGAGCCCGAACACGCATTGGAGAGGTAGAAGTCAACCTAAATCCCAATGATTCGAGGATGACAGCGCTAGGATGGAACACGCCAGACCGCAACTCGCGGGCAAAGGCGAAGGTGTCCATTATGGGAGAGAAGTGTATTTGCTTAGGCGTGTAACCTTAACAGAAGGACCTCCGAGTTGAGAATTCCGGAGAGGCATTTTCCTCATACTTACTGAGGCCGAGTGGCTGCCGAAGTAGAGCATTCGATACTGGCGAGAGGCGAGACGTAAAACAGCTCCTATTGCTGCCACGCACCGCCGGCTTTGTTTGATGATTCGCTGTTGAGCTTGAGCTTCATTTCAGGCCGAAGAGGGAAACCACAAGCCCATCGTGATCTAAAGGTGCTTTGTGAGTGATCATTATGCCCCTGTCGCGCTATAGCAGAGAAAGATGCCGAGGAACAAAGATTTCCTCGTTCCCACCGCCCTGCGCTTGTCCACTCGAATGCTTCTATTGTCAGGGTCTGGCGCGGCGAAGGGCGGAGCGATGTTGGCTCTTTGGTCCAAAGTTGATGTTGTTGGTAAGGAGACAAGTTTGGAGACGTGAGTGTGAAGGGAAAGATTGACCGAGATGAGCATGAATTGCCTAACATGAAGGGATGGGGGATGAGGTGGGAAGGCCAGGGGGTCAGCTCCCATATCGCAGGGCAGCAGCGAGCTGGGGCCTCAGGTGGAGATGCCATGCCTGTCCCCACTTACAACAGACGGTGCACTTGCAGGGCATGTGCGGGTTCACCTCTCACAGAAACGGCAGCGAAACAGCATCGAGGGCAGGACCCGGAGCCGAGAGAGGTCCACGGGTTGTTTGGAGACTGCAACCATCCAGTCCAATCCAGTCCAACCACCACATCCTCTCCATGTCCCTGCTGCACTGCACGTTGCAACAACCTCACCTCAAGACTAGACTGCAACTGCAACGTCAAGGGTAACGGCCATCTCACAATCCGTGCCACTCCATACGCAATTGGCACCTCACTAACATGAGATCAGTGATGATACAGGTCTTGGCCCCCTGCGTTGGGCATCGCTGGCATCTCGCATCTCGCATCTCTCTGGCGACGATGAGTTATAATGAGTGGACATTTCGCATTTTGGTAGAGGAGGGACCCTGAAGGAATGCAACCCCGGGGCTCGGAGTGGGCATCGCTGGGTCATCCCGACGGCCGCCTCCACGCACGAGTGTTGCGCTCCAGCAGCATCGTACCCATCGCCATATTGCCAGCTTGTTAACGCCCTGCGAGCGGGTACCTCGAGGAAAATGGACGGCATCACACTCGGCTCGAGTAAGCTGAGACTTTACTTTCCGCTGACGGAGACGTTCGATATTCTTCAATTTGACGAGGGTGTCGGAAGATTTGGGAGGGCGATGACTAAGTATCAGCACCTACGCAATACCGATGTATTCGTACGTCGACGTGCTTCGCCAAGATTTCCAGCGTGTGGCACCTACCGGCGTCATAGAGACGAGGGGACGCAGCACTCGCCTCAACTGCTGCGAGCCAAGACGTAGCTTTCAAGGCACCTTACGGATACTGTGGTGGTAAACTCCCAGTTACTATCGCTACCATACGTTTGAGAACCCGCATGCACCAGCCGTAACTTGTTGCAGACAGCAGCGATGTCTCTCGACCTTCCGTGTTCATGGCCTTGGAGACAGCTTGTTGGTTGGGTGGGAAGAAAAAATGCAGATAGGGACCACGCCCAGATGTTTCTGTCCCCCCCCCAACCCCCTGCCCCCTCACCCCTTGGCCAATGCCAATTGTCCAGTCGGGTGCAAGCGGTTGACGTTGGCGAGACGGGAGCATGGCATACCTTATCCGTACCCGTACTCACAGGACGTCTCACCTGATACGTACCTTACACTACGCTTCGCCTTGGAACTGCTTCCTAAGGTAAGGTACACCCGACAAGTAAGGTAACGTGGAATCCAGAACTTTTGGAACTCGGCGGAAGCTGCTTCCTTGGGTCGCTGGCTTCTTGCTGTGCGTATCGCAAGTTCGCACCCCGGACATCTCACCAGGACTCGGCGACCTGAACCATGAATGGAAGCAGCATCCATGCGACCAGACCCTTCATTGCCTCTCGCGCCCCTATCCACTCTTCTCTTCCACAGTCGCACTCTCCTCAGCATCCCATCGAATCCCTGTTGCCTTTTTTCATCAAGGGGCCCCCAGTTTGCCGTTTTGGCCACTAATCCGGAACCGTGTCTTGTCTCCAATCTCTCCAATCTCTCCAATCTCCATTGTATTTAGACTTTGGCCCTTCTTAAAGTAGCCCACGGCTCATCGCATCCAGCTTTTCCTTCCGCAGTGCCTCTTCCAAATTCGAGTCAGATGATTACCTGCCTTTCCGGCGACCGGCGACATATTCTATTACCTTCACACCTAATTTGATCCGTCTCATAAAAGTGCTCTCTCCTTTTTTTCCCCCCTCCCCTCGCGACCTTGCGCAGCCGCTTTGAATCAACCGGCCGAGTGTCTTGTCATTGCGTCATTCTAAAGCAACGCCGACCCCGGCCTCTTATCTCTGCCACTAGCAGCCCAGTCCCGAACCGCTGGGGCACTACCAAACCGACTAAATATGAGCCATCCGCGCCATCGCTAGAAACCACAGCCGAGCGCACACGCTTCCTCACAAACCCCAACCCACGCAATTGGCGACGATCCCTCTCTCTCTCTCAAGAGGAAACGTTTTGGGATATGAAATACGGCGAGCAACTCGAACAGGAATCTGTTCCAGAATGGAGTTTACGTATGTTGCCTGTTGATAAGGCCCCGTGCCCAATTGGCATGTGAAGAACGACCCGACTGACTGGAAACTTTTGCAGATAACGTCGACTACAACTCCCTGAAGCACGAGATCAAAGTCCACACGAGTCGCGACCAGGCCACGGCCATTGCCATCCCCGGTCATCAAGATGCTCACCTCAAGAGGTTCGAGGACAATCTCTACAACGAGCTCTGCCAACAACATGACCGTGTCGACCTCTTCGTAACGAGCAAAGCGGACGAGATCCAGCGACGCATGCGTAAGTTTCTCCGATAACAAGCGATAAGGAGTCTTGGAGTTCAATTGGCTGAAGTGACAACAAGAGTACATTTCCGATCAGGTCCAGAAGCTGGTTTTCAAATGCGCTGAGGACGGCGACCAGATTTCGCTGAAGAGGCACCGCCGATTCGCCAAGTACGAAAGGGACCTTCTGCGCTGTGGCGAGGACATCCTCGCTGTCACCCGTTTTATCAATGCCCAGATTGTCGCCTTCCGCAAGATCACAAAGAAGTATAAGGTATGAAAGCTCGTCTCACACACAAAGCGCCTTATCTACCCCGCTGACGACGAGTCAAGAAATGGACAGGGTCACCCACGCTCGGCGCGCGGTTTCGCGAGAACGTGCTGGCCAACCCCAAGAGTTTCACACGTCGAGATTTTAACCAACTTCAAACCCGTTACGAAGAACTCCTCAACACCCTACGTACTTCTACTCCCCAGTTGAGCGAGCCGAGTTCGCCCTCGTCTGACGAGCAGAACATGTCCCGCAGAGGCTCCGCTAATGAAATCTTTCCGCCGCTGCCGCCTGCACGCCAACTGCCTCGCCAACAAGACAAGCCTCGGCAGCACTACTGGAACGAGTACGATGACGGCAGCGAAAACGGAGGGCCGGAGGACGAGTATGCCATCTACGTCAACCCTGACGACGACATGAGCTTCCCAGGGTTGGACTCGATGCGCGCGATCCTCGCAGCGCCGTTCCGCCACGCCAGGACATGGTTCTCGAATCGCAAGTCACCAGAGGGTGAGCGGCTATTGGGCAACGGCCCTCTGTTGGAGAGCTACGGCGGGATCTCTCCTTTCGGTACTGATACAGACGATGAGTACGCAAGCTCAGACGGCATCCCGGCTTCAGGGTATGCCGCACACTACGCCGCGCTACCTAGCATCAACGAGCAGCATGTGAGACTGTATCGCGAACGGGTACTTTTCTGGAGCACTATCGGCTGCTTCGCCATGTCCTTCCTCCTTCTCCTCGTCGCTGGCATCCTGATCACGACCGGCCGTCATAAGCTTCACGTCGAGGTTGACGCCGGCGTCACAGTGGGCGTCGTTGCCTCTCTTTTCAGCGCATGTATGGGTTTGGGCATGACGCTCTATCGCCGCGAACCCATCGGCATCTTGCACAGCGTGGCCGTCTACAGCAGCTTCTTCACAGCATGCATACTGAACGCAATGCTCCTAATCCTGGTAGTGGGGAACTAGGACAATGACAGACCGGACTACCCACCACCCACCCGCTCCTCATTTTGTTTGGTCGGGCGGGCAACCTTTTTCTATGTCTCTTTTCATATGTCTCACTGCATCGGCGGCGGGTTGCCGGAGAAAGGGAGGGTCTTTTTGAATTTTGAGGGACTGGAGAGGCGCCGCGGATGCGAGGAATCTGGCACAAATTTTCCGAAGGGCGTTTATGCATTTCTGGTTCTTTTTTTTCCCCAAACCAAATACCTGCTAGCATCACTGCTTGTTTTACTGGATACCTATTAGAGTTGGGCAGGCTTTCGATGCGCGTCACCAAAATTCTGATGGCTAGTAGATGCTTAAGACCTACTAAACTCTGCGAAAATATTGTTCCAACACCTCAGTGCCACCGCTCACTACTATGTCCTTTTAGCAGGCTTTCTTCCGTCCCACTTGCCGGCCGGCCGGCGGGCATCACGGGCTTCGACTGAGTCGCTCCCCATCACCAACGCACATGAAATAGGTTGGCTCTAACTTAATGACGTCCAAGGGCCTGCCGTACCTCGCGTCGTCTACCCGAATTCCTCGGGCTCGGGAGGGGGGGAGGAGGGGGGGTGATGAGAGATGTGCGTCGCCGGCACTTCACTCGTGTGCCAAGAGACGGCTTTTTGCCTTTCGGGGGGTTTTCCCCCTTTTCTTTTCTCCTGCGGTGTGATCCATCACATTACCTCAGCCAACGGTGCCTCAATATAATAACCCATCATCGTTTGGAAATACCATGGAAGCAAGGCCCGAGTAAATCACCAAAATGCCTGCGTCTGTCTTCGGAGGGAAAACCAAAACAGACTGAGTTCCAAGGCCGTTCTCACCCCCCCCCCCCCCCCCAACCAAAAAGAAAAAAGGGCGAAGCACCCGAGATAAGTCGCCTCATCTAGTTGCACAATATCTGTCCACCTCGGGAGGGAATGACAGACCCTGGATGTCGCAATCGCCCGCTAGGAACATGATTGCTCAAGACGTCGTTGTACGTTGGACTCGGCGACTATCTCAGAGACACCAGATGCGATCATCACCACATGAATGACCTATGTCGTCGCACACAAACTACGTGATTGCGGGGCTGGCTACGTCCTCGTCATTCGGGAATATTGTTGTGTCCGCAAGTCCTACTCCCGACAGAGCACCTTTAGAAGTCAGCTGTTAAGTTTTCAAAGAAGGTGTTTCGGTGCACTTACTTCCTGCAGAACTGTGCTCCACTTCTCCTTGCGGCCTGAAGTCTGTCAAATTCCTCCAGAAGCCAACGGCAGCAGCCCCATCGTTTTGCTGTACTTTCGACGCTCTGCCTGACTTCACGCATTTGAGAGTCTGCGTCTTCCAGCAGAGCCTCATAGTGGAGCAACAGCTGCATCGTGTGGTATTGCGCATAGGGCCAAACTGGCGCACAATGCTCCAGTACGTCGTCTTGATTAGCGTACGCATTGAAGATTCCCCTTGAACCGTCGATGACAAGTCCGATGGTGAAGTTGATGCCAGCAACGGCCTTCTTCATCTCCATATCTGTCTCAGGGTCTTGAGCCGGGCTGTCCGGGCTATTCGCTGCGTACATGAAGGAATAGAAGAGAAGGCAGAAGAGGCTATCGGAAGTTAGCGATGGCTGGAAACCGCGAGGGTCGATTGCATACCTTGCACAAAGGGCGTAAGTGTTGAGGTTCTCGCCCCAAGTTTCGGAACGGGTAATGAGAGCCTCGCAGAGACTTCGTGTGGCCGATTCGAGCTGGACGAAAGAGTATACACTTGGCGGCTCTTCCTGTTCAGAAGCAGCTACCTCCCAGTTGGCGGCGTAGCCAAGAAGGATTGCGGCTTGGCATGATCTTTGAAATGCGCCCACACGCACCGAAGCTGGAATCGTCACGGGGTACCGCTTGATCATCTTGACTGTCCCCTTCTTCTCGACATCCCATAGGTAATGGACCGTGGGGAGGAGGTCATCTTCGGACGGCATGTCCATCTGCAGAGGGGTCCAGAGAGTTGCAGATTGCTCGTGGGAAATTCTACACACAAGTCAGCGAAAGAAGTCGCGATCCATCACGGCAAGGCGACAACTCACTTATCCATGATAACGAGGACCCACCAGAGAGCTCGTTTCTGCTCTTCTTCGGGATTCGCTGGCAGGTCTGCCTCCTCCTTAACATACTTCCCAGGCTTCAGATTGAGCAACTTGCCCATGGAAGCCGCCTCGCCAAAGGTCTGATAGCATCGAATGATGTTGCCATGGCCCAGCTCGTAGAGGGATATCAGAACCCCAGCTTGGATGTGCTCGATAGTGGGTCTCGCGAATGCCTTCCTGAGCGCCCAGATTCGTTTGGCTGACTGATACAGAGGATGGTCCAGCATCGCAGATGATGAGTACTGGTCGCAATTCCAGATGGTGAGTAGGTGAATGCACAAGACGACAAGAGCCACGTCGATGTTGTTCGGATTTGTGTCAAGCTGGGCAGCAGCGCAACGTCTCTCCCAGACTTCCGGGTTGATCACTGCAAGCCACGTGTTGACAGTGTTGAAGTAGGTTTTGGTCGAGGCTTTCCAATCGACACCACGAATGCTCAGCAGTTGCATGATTTGGCCAGCCGTAAAGTCGACCTGATTGAGCCAGTCGAAGGCAGGCCGCACATCGCCTGCGACTTTGTACTGGTGCTGGGCCGAGATGCCGTGATCGACAATCGTCAGCGACGGCGGGTTGACGACAAAGTCATAGCAGCAATTGGTGGAGAGCCTAATGTTTGTCAGTATCTCCCTACACTAGACTTGGCATCGATTCCTGCAGAGTGACTCACCTCGCGCATCTTGAGCATGCGGGCAGCCCCTTGTCGCACTTCTTTTTCGTTCTCGTGCATTTTTCACAGGCGCGGTGGGCGCGTTGCGGGGCGTCCGCGGGCGCGGGGGATTGATGATTCGACGACGAAGCCGACTGGCGATTTGTGTAACGCGATCCCGAGTTGACGTTGTCCGAGTCCTCGGATGGCGGCGTCACAGCGAGCCGATGCAGCGGCCTCGACGACATTGCAGTCTGCTGTCTCCTTCTGTTGGTGTTGCGCGTCGTCTGAGGCGACTGCCGGGGAGGGGTCTCGGAGGGGTGGTGACGAAGACGCAACAGGAGAGAAGAGATATGAGAAATTTGACGCAGAAACCGGCAAAGATTTTCAAACGACAATTGCAGAGACAAAACAATAAGGAAGAAACAATGTCGATGAGCTGGAAATGCGGGCTGTCAGCAGCAAAAGGCAGCCGCGCGGTGAACGGGGCAATGTCTTGGTTCCCGAAGCCAAAGCAAGAAGGCACCGTGACAAGCTGAGCTCTGTCTCGAGCAGCAGCAACCGGCGAAGCTATCGCTGATGAGATGAGCCGGACGGCACACAGCAAAATACAACTCAGGCTGGGCTTTGAGGATTATTAAGGTGAGGTCGGAGCAGAGCCAGCTACTACTGTACCATCCGTACCCAACGCAAGGCACCTTACCGTACGGATACCCGTCGGAAGAGAACAGAGCAGAGGGCAGACTGGAGGCGGGTAAGGTAAGGTAGCGTTCAAGCAATCCACCTTCTTGTCCACTCACCCATTCCATTCCATTGTCGAGCTGGTTAGTGCCGGTCTTGCTCCACCGGCTCAGACGAGTCACAGTCTTCCCGTCCCTCAACCCCCTCCTCGAAAAGGAGGGATCAAGGGAATATTGGCGGATCCCTTCTCGATAGAGCTTTAATCCCGGCCCCACTGCGACTGCGAGCGACTGGAGAACGCCAAGGGGGGTGGCCCCTGCAACCACTTTCTTCCCTGTGCAACACGAGAACGGCTTTTGTCGTTTGACAGACGAACAATCTTGACGTGTGTGTAACTCGGAATAGACGACATAAACGCCCATTATCGTGTATGCCACTAAATGCTGACATTGTGTAACGTGGGACAGGGTGCTGCTGCCGTATGTGTATGTGTATACTAGGTAGGTAGTCAGTCCTCTGACGGCTCATTTACATGTTGCGCGCCGGACTCTACAGGACCAAGGCCGGCCGGCTAGAATCATCTTCGCAGATACTCGACATTCCAAAGCAGTGAGTGGCTTGGTCGATCTCGGATCCAAGGCCTTGGGTGACTGGTAATCTTCCAGGACATTGTCGGCATATTCCAGAGGAAAGACGAAGGGAGAGACATGAGTGCGAGATGTTCTTTCTTCAGCGAAGCCAGTGTCTTGTGTAAGGCACCTAAGTACTCTGTATGTTCCTTAGATAAGGCACCACTTGTGCGCGCGCTCGGGCCAGCAGATATTTGTTCCACGCCTTAGTCAGCAGTTTCTGCAAAACACAGAGAGCAGGTTCGTCCCGCATCCGTCTTAGTGCCATCGCATTGGAGCGCAACATCCTTGCGACTTGTCTTCCCACACACGCCTTGCGACTGCCAGCAAGAACTTCGATACCACGCACCACGTTCCATTAATCGGCACTGCCATTACCGACTGCATCCGAAATAAACCAAACCCACGTCGTCAACGCATACTCTTTGACTCTTTGTCTCGGCGTAAGACCGAACCAGCAGCAGTAACCACGCGTTTTCCTGGGGAACGCCCTCTCGTCCTTCATCATCCAACCTCCTCGAGCCAATCGCGACTTCGGATTGACGACATTCTGTCCTAATCCGGATCACCGTGGACGAGTTCGCGGAAGAACAGTGTAAGGCTTTTTGTCAGCACCCATCTCAACCTACCTCACGGTCCGTGGGCTCGCTGCCCCTTTCATGCAGGGCTGACACGCCCAGGGTAAAAATGGCTTCATTCTCGACGCCCGCAGCCTGCTGCCTCCAACCGATGTTACACAGCATTTGCGGCAGTTATCCCTCCGCATCTCGACAAACCGCCACACCGCCGCCGTTGCGCTTATGACTGGTTTCTGCGCTTATTGTCCCTCGCTCCAAGTAGCGGAGAACGGTGCCACGTCAAAAGTGATCAAGGTTTGTTTCCCAAGAACTCGGAGCCGCCAACCTAAGCGCTGCTTGTGCCACCTTCGCCGTCCGTCCCGTTCTTCCGCCGTGGGGGCAAGGAGCCGCGGGTTGGTCCGTTCAATAGCATTTGCGAGCAAGCTTTTTGTCAGCTCGTGGTGTGGATAACCGCTTCGGAACCCCACGTGGAGGTGACAAATTTCTGCCCAGCGCCGACGACACCGAGATGCCTCAGCGCAAGAGATAATCCAAGGCAAAAGAAGACGATGGTCGGCGCAAGGCTCCCACGGTCGCCATCGCCGATGCTCTCCGCCCCACAGTCTTCGGCTCCGGGTCGAACCGAGGCCACCCCTCAGTCTTAGCACGACGACCGCCGACCGGTCATCCCTCCGATACTTCCCCCTCCGATGTCCCGTTCCGCGAATGCTGCAATACGTCTTCTTTGCGCTTCGCGTACTGTTCAGTGGGTTGAATGAAATGCCGAGTTTTGTGTGTCCGGAACCGGTCCCTTTTCGGTATGCCGTCTACCGACGAATTTTGGGACTCTTGGAGACGGGGTTCCCCGCTTTGAGCCTTACCTGGTTACTCATTTCGCCCTTAGATTGACAAGCTAAGACGTCTTTCTTATACTTGAACACTACGCCTGCAACCGACGACACTGCAATCCAAACCTGTTCTATAGCAAAGAGGCATCTATCAAGTCAATTGGGACTTGCATGGTGTCATTGCGGCACAGCAGTTTCAGAGAAGATCATCGGCCAATTGGAAAACAACCGATCTTCTCCACCATCCGCAAGCCGAGGACACCGTCTTCAAGCTTGTCCAAGTTCATCGGCATCATCGGTATTTCCGCAGGATTCCCACCTTAGTTCATGATCTCATTCCATCGCCTCTGACCGAACACCAACTGAGATCCTATAAGAACAACAACAACAACAACAACAACAACAACAACAACAACAACAACAACAACAACAACAACAACAATGGCTGAGCCAGATTTCCACATCCGTGATGGCACGTCCGCCGATATCTCTGCCGCTGCCGAGATCTTCGCGGCTGCCTTCGGGCACGACTGGATCGCAAACGTGATGCATCCCCGTCGGCGCGAATTTCCAGATGACTGGCTCGCTTGGGCGAACCGCTTCTTCTACGCCAGGTACTGGGGTCCCGAGCAGCAACTCTTCTACGTTATCACCGTGGCGGACCCCGCAGGGACCTCCGGAGAGCGGGTCGTCGCTTTTGCGTGGTGGCGCCGGCCATACCCAACGCCGGCTGAGCAGGCCGCTCACGAAGGCAACCTCACCATCCGCGGCTGGCTCAAACCAGTCCTCTTGGGCCTCAATCGTCTCTCTGGCTACCTTTGGCCCCCACGTTCTATGGACCCGGAGATGGTCACGGCGTTCGACGACTCACATTTTGCGAGCGACCCCATCCAGAACGATCCTGAACATCCCAAGCGCAAGAACGCATGGTATCTCTCGACGCTGGGCGTTAGCCCGGACTTCCAAGGCAAAGGGTTTGGGTCGTTACTCGTCAGACACAGTCTGCGTCGCGTCGACGAGGAGGGTGTCCCGGCGTGGCTCATTGGGCTGAAGGGCGTCGAGCCCTTTTATGAGAGGCTTGGCTTCGAGGTCAAGGGAAGGGCGAACGTCGGGAGGTTGAAGGACTGGGACGGTGGGTCAATCATGTACAGGGAATGAGTGATGCGGGAAAGGGGGCCATGGAGACGAGGAAGACAAGGAGTGATGAAAAGTACCATAGAGACCTGCATACAGTCATACTCCAATCAGATTGTGCTGATCTCTACCGTCTAGGCTTCTGCATTGCTGCAAGCTCGTTAACCTTTTTGCAAGACAGATGGCTCCTGCACTTTTGCTAGCTACAGAAGCAGCCGTGATAATCTCGTCGGGGGTGGACAGGGGAACAAGAGGAGTACGCGACAACCGCCATTCGCGTCATCCTCTAGAGGAGTGTGGATTCTACACCCAAGTCTCCTCTCCTGATCTCATCGTCCTTGTATCTCTTCGCATCCCAGGTTGACTCTCCTTCACCACATTCGGTACGGCAACCGAACCCGTAAAGGATACTCGGATAAACCCATCATCGTCGCCCTGGAGGTTGTCTCTCGCCCCCCGCCCCCCCCCAAAAAAAAAAAAAACTCTGCAGAAAATTCCACCCACTACTATTGGAAGGAGGGGATCGTTCAGAAGAACAGTAGCATCGCAGCACCAACGAGGATGAAGAAAAGAATGGTCTCTCGATATCGGCCGGGGACTCGAGAACAAAGCAAACCTTCATCACTGATTCACACATCACGAAAGGCACCAGGGTACTGGTTCTGATTCAACTACGTGTTCATTAGGCCGAGCTATCTAAGCATTCAAAGCCTTCAGAGCTTAAAACCGAAACTAAACTCGAATTATCAACAAAGTTGTCAAGGAAAGTAGAGAGGCTATCCCACCCATCCTTCCCGGGGATCATCCGTCATGTGTTGATGAGCCGCAGTAGGGTCAGAAAAAAGAGTCCAAGACCCGTGAAGAGCATAACTGAAGAAAAGCCAGATTAGAAAACCCAACGCCGCTTTTTGACCAAATTCCAAACCGCCTCCGCTAGGTCCAGACCCAGACCGCCGCCGTTCAGCCCGTCCGTAAACGCACCGATTCTGACTCCTCAACGTGTGTTGCTGCTCGTGCGCTCCGCCCTATCTCGCGCGGCGCGCGCGTGCCTGTATCCGACATGAAGTTAAGAAAAAAGACAGAGGTTACCCTTTTGGGTTTTTTTCTAGACTTGGTTCCCAACCGTGAAAAGTCTCCCAGTTGTGCCGTTAATCCGTACGACGGGCAATCATCCGTCATTCATTTTGCCTCGAGGAGCCATGTAATACCCCAAATGGCTTCGGGCTTCCCAGAAGGAAAAAGAGGAAAGAAAGTCCGCATAGTTTTGAATCCCCGCCCCGCTGTCCTCATGCAATCGGCCGTGTGCAACGAGAGAGAAAGTGTGATATTGAAGAGAGAGGAAATAGGACTTAACCCAAATGACCGCTTGCCTTTCCCAACGTGTACTCCGAGTGGATGCTATGTCGACGTGACATAAAGTGCGTGTATAAGGAAGGCCGTTTCAAAAGAGAGAGATATTTTGTTCTTGCTCGGATCTAGGATCTGATCAGTGACGGGTGGCGTCTTGCATGGGCTGCATAGGCTGCATAGGCTGCATAGGCTGCATAGGCTGCATGGGCTGCATGGGCGGCGTGGCGTATGACGACGAATGGCGCGAGTGCTCCGAAGGCGTGCGGTCGTAGCCGCGCTGGTCATGCTGGGGTGTCATGTTCGGACCGACCGCAAAGCCGTGCGCCGAGGGAGTGCGATGCATCGCACGGGGCGCGTTCGGAGTGCTCTGGTGGCGGGCGTGTCTGTTTACTCCAACGGGGCCAAGGCGGGAGGCATTGTTGGGCTGGAATGCGGATGCGCCGTAGGCGTACTGACGCTGAGGGTCCTCGTAGTAGTTGGGCTGCGCACCTTGAACGAACGGGTTGTCGTGGGGGCGAGGGTATGTGCCATCGTAGTTGTCTTGCTCGACAGTGCCAGTTCCGTAACCGTAGGCCGCAGGAGCAGCATATCCCGAAGATGAAGACGGGCGATAGCTAGGAGCCTGGCCCTGGTGAAAGCCTCCGATCTCGCTCTGGGAACGCTGGTGATAAGCGCGGCGTGGGTCGGGGTACGCGGATGGCATGTTGGTTGAAGTCTCGAGATGAGATGCCATCGTCTTGCTGCCGCGACGCTGAGGAGTCGGGGCAGGAAGAGGACCGCCTTGCGGGTTACCAGCACCAAAGATGAAAGGACCAGAGCCCATCTGGGGCTGTCGGTAGTAGTCCTCTTCGGGGTGGCCCTCACGAATATTACCGAACGCAGGGCGGTGCGGAATATTCATGCGGCGCATGCCGGAAGGAACCCTAGGCATACCTGGCATGCCGTTTCGGTCTCCAAAGTAGCCAGCATCCATGTCAGTAACGCGCTGGCGCTTGTCAAGAGGGGAGGTATCGAAACCTTCTTGGCCCCAATAAGCATTGGGCTGGCTGACACGTCTAGCCATGGGGAGTGCCTCGGGTCTCAGTGCAACACCCATCGATTGCGAGCGCTTGTGGGGAGCACCGCCGCTCGTCTTGCGCTTGAGGTAGGTCTTGGGCTTCTCGTCGGGGCCGTCGCTACTGATGGTGGGAAGAATCTCGATGTCGGGGATCTGGCTGAGGCCACCGCCGTCGATCTCAGTCTTCAACTGGGCAACAATCTCCTGAATGGCAACCGTGGTGTAACCAGCACCGCATTTGCTGAGTAGCCACTCGGGGACTGCGGTTCCGTTGAGCATGGCGCCGTCGAGTTGCTCATCGTCGGATTCGTCCTGGTAAGCGCGCTTCTTCGATTCCTTCTTATCTTCAAGCCGTTTTTGCTCGCGCTTTCTAATCGCCAGAGACCAACTGTTGACAACACCAGCCTTGCCTGCGCGCTCGTTCTCATCACTCCATTGCTGAACCCGGGCGATTTGCTTCTGGACGAGGTCGACCTGGAGTTTCGAGTACTCGTGGGCATTGCGATAACGACTGCGCTGGTAATGCTTGCGGCAAAAATGAACCCAAACGTGAGCAGGAATCATGCGAGTGCAAAGCTTGTTGCGGCCAAAGATATGAGAAATTGCCTTCCGAGGCTGAGATCCGGTGTCGCAATTCTCAATATACATACACTTGATCTCATCTTGATGAGCGGCAGCCGGGGGGGATTCCGGAGGGGACATGGCGTACGGCTGCTGAGGGGGGAACGGCGCCGTCTCTGAGACAGAGGGGAAGGGCTGGAAAGTAGGGGCAGAGATAGCGGCAAAGTCGGGAGCAGACACCGCCCGCTTGTGAGAACGTGACTGGTGATCCTGGGGAAGAGAGAGATAGTTAAGATTGTCTTGGTGTTGTTTTGAGTGCGGACTGATGATTCCAAAGATTAGCAGAGTCCAGCTCAAATTGATCTCGTTTGTGTGTTCGGCAGAAGGAGATTGAGATAGCGAAGGAAGGGACGATTTTTATACGGCGGAGAGGAGAAGAGGGTGATGCACTGCGCCGGGCGGTGATAAAAAGAGGCGGTGAATCAGGAGAAGCTGTCACGAACTCAAGCCCTGAAAAAGCTGAGATGAAATGAGGCAGCCCAGCGCGTGATACGAAAATGGGTCTCGTCTGGTGGGTGAAGTGGGAAATGGGAAGGTGCATCGCTCTCTAGAGGCAGGCGCGCCTGCCGAAACCGTCGAGTACGGAAGGTGTGCGGCGGACTACCTTACATGGGATGATGAAAATCGCCCATTCGTGCCTTCCTCATACAACTTCACCGAAAACGTGCTCTTCAAGGTATGGTTTTGGTGCTGCTAAGGGGGGGAAAGCGTTGTGTTCAACGTACCTCAAGCCGTCAGTAGGACTCGACCTGTTGCTACCTCCCATTCCCCTAGTGATGAGGATTGCGTCCGAAGGACTGCCCGGTCTGCCTGGTCCTTTCAAACTGGGATCTAATGCTGCCGCGTTGGGATCGTTCTGAGCTGCTGCCGTCCTCGGCGATGGTGGCTGGATATCAATCGTACCAGGCCCCATGTGCTGCTGCTGGTGGTCGCCCAGCTTGGTGTCAAAAGCCGGCACATCGTTTAGAAGCGAGGTAAACGGCTGTATGCCGCTTACTGTTGATAACGAAGATATCCTAGAGTGGCCGCCAGACTGTGTAGACGATGTATAGGAAGACAGACTGCTGTGGCTGTCGGAAAACTTATGCTTTGGAGACTTCGGAAACCCGCCCGCAACATGTTGACCGTCGTCTTCGCGAGGCAAATTCGGCCTGTGACCATATTAGCGATTTTCAATGCCCAGGAGGATGAATTGCAGCATGCTTGGCACAGCCGAGCACACGCGTCGACGATGACGGTAGTAGGGTGAAGGTCGGCAGACAACTGCACCAACATCTCACGCCGTCAACGCAAAAGTACTACAGCCGATCGCTTACCTTGCAGTGAGTTGTCCTTCCGACTCGCCAATCAAACTGGGTCTGACCAAGTCAGCTCTGGAAACTCTTCATATACGCGCACAGGACTTCACTTGACTGCCGCTGTTGATTTCAGGTCTTGTGATAGCTGTCGTTGCTGAACCTCAAATCAAGTTTTTGATACCACAGTCATTTCACGAAGGGATCCGCGCCGCCAGCGCAAGACAATGAATAACTACGTACCGTCCAAGGTGTGTACTCGTCATCGGAGTAATGTTGGCGGAGTGCGCCATCTCGTGTGCTAAGGAACTAAGAGAGCTGGCCCTCGAGTGATTGCTCGACGAGGGAAGATCGTAGGAACTCGCGGAAGTTGACTGGTCCGCGTCGAACTCGCCGTAAAACGCAGGCTTGGCAGGGGGAGCTGAAATCTTTGTGTTAACTGACAGTGGAAGAGTGTAACCGCCCGCATCCCATGGCGTGCGGTTCCGCGGTGCTTTAACGTTGTTTGTCCGCCTGGAAGAGAAGCTCTTCTCTGGGGACGCAGTGATCGGGGATTGTCCGTCGATGGGCGCAAATGTAGGTTCCAAGATGTTGTTCCTGATAATGGGCTTGTGTCCCGCCGCTACGTTCAGTAGTGATGTCACGTCCATCGCTCATGCGCGGACGACTTGGGAAAAGTTTTGTCGCTGGGTGGAATCCAGTTTGGCGGTTCGCAGGGGTAATAGATGTTGATAGTCCACCTTCACTTCCGACTCGACTCGTCAATTTGCAGGCCGCCTCAATCTCGGTGCCGCGTATGTTGGGTTTTCTCTTAGTTCCGTAGCCCAACTACTGATACGTCGCCGTGGTTTTAACCCTTAGTAGTCGTCGCCTTCGTCGTCGTCGATAAGAAAGATAATGTCCGATCGTTAGGATCCAGTCCGATACATCGGATACTCGTCTGTATATCCAGGTTGCGAGTGCCGCACAACTTGGAGATGAGAAAGTAAAGTGACAGCGTTGGAAGAAGAGGGCAAGCAACTAATAAGGTTGGTGGGAGATCCCAAAGGTTTTGTGTGGCGCCCGGGGGGCGGGAGGCAACTAATAGAGGGAAGGGGTAGGATAGGAGGACGATGACAAGTTAAGAAGCAAACGATAAGAACATCAGACCTATCGTTGGGATCGCCGTTTCAGAGTCGCACTGACAGTTCCAAAAGCGGATTGAAACAGCCGAAACACCTTCAAGTCGGCCAGTGGTGTACGTGAAGGGTCATCCGTAGGGACCTAATACATCTGGCTTTGAACACGGCGGAATGGCTCGCAGCTGTCGGATCGACCTCGAACCGAGAGAGAAACACAGAAACGGTCCCTTCTCCGTAGCTGAGGCCCTAAGGCTGTACGATCAAGGGGTGATTTCTCGCAGTGTACCGCGTGTATCTGGACGGAAAGAGACGTCGTTCGGATCCGCGAACGAGGCTTGCCGACGATGGTGTCGTTGACGCTATTTCCTGGCGATGGGATCTTTGACACGCCGAGACCGACGGGAGTCTTGATTCTTCAAGAAGACAGGGAGACCGAGAAAAGAGAGCAACTCCGAGGTAAGCTCAACTTGTTTCTCGGGGAAGCACTTGCCACCGACGGTGAATGGCTCGGGGAGATTCGTCAAAGTTTCGTTTCGAGAACACAGGTGTTATCATGCCATGGATGAGGCACACGCCATGATCGATATAAACCGGATTGTGACAGATGTTGGCAGGCTTCAGACAGATGCAGATGGTGATGAAAATGAGAAGGGGGGAGTTCAGGATCAACGTTAGGAAAGGTTAGGAAGAAACAAAGATAAGACGAATGGTTAGCAAGAGACGGGGACGAGCCCGGGTAGCCAGGGACATGCAGAAGTAGGGCTGCGCTGAAGAACGCATAAAGGGACGGTAGGGATTGAAGACGGTAGCTGTTTGGGAATCCGGGCGGAGGGTGTAGAGACAGTCAGAACAGCAGCAGTATCGAAGGTCATGACTAGTTTAAAGACGCTTGAGATGGGTACAGGGACAACGGGTGGCTGGACCGGGCCTGGCTTGCTGTCAGGGCAGGGCTCCAATACACGTCGTTCAGTCTCGAAAAGACGAATTCCCTAGCCGGGGCAAGGTTCAGAAGCCACAAGCATCGGAGGAAAAGATGGGGACGGAGAGGAGGCTCGCAGCGGGAGCCAGCACGATCACTGTGCAAAAGAAGAGTGGGAGCTAGAGAATCTGATCAGAGTTTCCACTTGCGGCAACGCAAGGATACTGGGCATTATGCGTTGAAGGGGAAGGGATGTAGTCGATGTTTAGACTTCCCCACAGTAGGTTTGGGCGCGCCGGTGGGAAAAAAAGCCCCCGACTGGCTGCTGGCTCGACGAGGGTCTATATGCTGTGTGCATGTTCAAGGACAGGGGTGTCTGGCATCTGGTTGATTTGTGTAACTGGCACAAGAGGCGACAGCTTCTGGCCCCTCCTGGCTCCCTACGGATGGAAGCTGTGCTTCTTGTGCTACTATGCTTGCAGTGTGCGCCGGTCGTCGGCCCTTAATCCTGTCGCGAAAGACGGGTGGCTGACGCTCTGTGCCCGCGGTGGTTTGGGGGGTTTTTTTATCCCTTTTTCTTTTTTTTTTTCTTTTTTTTGGGGGGGGGCTGGATAAGCTTGGCGTCCTGGCCGTTGCAGGTGACTGGGGAGACTGCCTCGACATCAAGTTGTGCATCAGATTGGACTGTAGCAGATCATGGCGTCAGATGCTCCGTCTGAACCATGATCTCCGCAGGGAAAATGTCCGGGCAGGGCTTAGATTTCCAAATAGTCAGCCAGAGCATCACGATAACAGACATGATGTAGGCTGTGACGGGGCGGGCGGGAGCTATCGTGAGATCGCTCTATCGGCGCAGCTCAGCGTCGGCAGGGTCGTCAAAAACAACAAGTGCGGTCATTATGTGATGGGCAATGCGGCGTCTTGCACAGTACCATATGGTAGCAGTGCACCGCGGCTGCTCGGTTGGTGCAAAAGGGAGGCCCTGAGGCGCAGTTATCCATCGATCTGCAAGCTGAGACCCGAGATTGGGCTTGAAACTTGTCAAGGAAGCACTCCGTTTGAAAGCACTGGGATCTGTGATGGAGTGGACCGTGGATGGGGACAGGGCTCAGGCGTGCGATCTCTGACCGGATTGGTATCTGACCGTGGACAGAAGAGGGGCCAAATTAGCACACCAAAGCCACGGGCATGTGCAGATGAATGTTCAGTCGGTCGGGAGATGCCGAAGCGAATGCCGATGCTGTCGTTTTGCCCCGTGTTCCTCGGTGGCATTTTCAGTCGTTTTTGTCGCTGTCAAACTCGCGTAGAATCGACAACAGGTCGGCGGATGCTTGTTGTTACTGGAATGATACCGTCGAAACGGGTTGGACGGATGCAAGTGACCAGACGAGGAGGATTAAACCACATGGCTGGGCGCACGAAGGCGGCCACAAGCGGCCGGGAGAGGCGATGGACCCCGCCAACGCCAAGTACCAACGGTCGAGTGCCTCTTTGTCACCATTGTGTGTGGTATACTTTGTGCAAGTGTTGCAGTTGAGATATACAACGGAGCTGCAGCCACGGTGTGCCTTGGAAGAGATGTGCCGCGGCGGACCTGACAAGAGATTCTAGTTTGCTGGGCAGGAGTCACGTTTGGCTCTCATGGCAGTCTTCTGGTGTGTCTCGAATCCCCAAGTGACTAAGTGAAGTGACGCCAAGCCGTGCCCTCGCCGTAGAAAACGTTTCTGCTGTCTGTGGCCTTCCATTCATCTCACTTTCCAACACGAGGTGGGACCACGTCCATGTTTGATTTCTTGACTTGTGGTGCCTTTCCGATCCTCTTCAGGCAGATAAGTTTTGGTGTTTGTTTGCGTTGCGTCGTGGCTAGTCGTCGTTGTCGAGGTAGAACTTGGCAACCTAGGACGACACCTTGACAATGCGCCATACATAGCGCAGCGCACCAGTGGGACGAGGTGTACGAACTGGCGGGAGGCGGACGATGCCATTTGCTTTACCGTCCAATCGAGCGCGAACCCAAGCACGGCGTTGCTCTGGGCGGCCGCTAGTTGACTTTTATGTGCTTGATGTTTTGATTCTGTCGCATTTGTATTTGTAAATTCGGGACGCCTAAAGTACACATACGTCTCGAGATGTAGAGACTCGGGTTGGACTCTGTCAATGGCGCAACTGCCCATTCCAGTCTTCATGGCCGCCGTCTCGTCCGTGACTGCCATCGAGCGTGATTTTGATATAGCCCTAGCAGTCCGAAACCCATGGGACGGCTCTCGTCACCGGCTGCAACTTACCCATGCCAGTCAGACAGCCGTGACCCCTGTCGTGAGATGCAGCCAGCTGCCAAACGGCACGCAAGACACGACGGGGCGCTGGCTCGTCCAGCGCATCCCATCCATAGTCCAGTCCGGTGGCATGTTCAGTCAAACAACAAAACCGGTTCAATCCGTTCACAGGCATCGCCACCGTCGCGTCTTGAAAAGCCGCGTCACGCGCGGCGAGATTAAAGGACGGGCGATATATAGGCGTCGCAACCCAGCAAGGCAGCTAGTTTCGGTAGAAGAGCGGCGCGCAAGGTGAGGAAAACAAACTGAAGATGACTGGCTGATTCCATCGCCCAGGCGGCGCGGACTGATGTGCTGCAGGGTATAGCAAAGCAGCATGGGTAATTGCTGCATAGAAGCATATGGTAGGGCGACGGCAAGATTGGACAAGTTCGGGCATGTCGAGGAGTAGCGTCGCCGGCTGGCGATCCATGGTGGGTAGTCCAAGGTGGAATGCGCGATTTGCGATTGGCTCATGGGAATCTGCCTCCACGTTTCAAGATGGGGACGGTGCAAGCTGGGATGAGGTGTGTCGAAGGAAGGGGGTGACAGGCTGCGCAGCGCATGGCAGCATGGGACGGTATAGGGTGGTGGCCGGGCTGATGTGGATGGCGAATGGCGTCGTACTGCGGCGGCATTGGTGACTGCGGCGGCATTGGTGACTGCGGCTGCGACTGCGACTGTGACTGCGACGTCGACACAGCGCTGGTAGGAGTAGCGGTCGACCGTCGAGGATGGAATGAGGTGACTGAGGAACGGATGGATCAAGGCCAGCGAGGGATGCTCCCATTGCTCCTACGAGATCGAGTCCGAAAGGAGGGATGTTGGGACCGATCTGGGATGTTGAGGTGAAGTCGATGAGTGATTAGATGGATGGTGGTGTTGCTGATGCATCATGGCGGGGTGGTCAGGGTGCGTGGTGACGTGGGTAGATGGATGATAGATGGATTGACGGATGGCGGGGCGCGCTAAAAGAATCAGATTGTGCATGACGGGAGGTGAAGAGTCCAGAGCAGCCTCCTTCCTGGGAGCCTGTGGATGACCCTGTCCAGGGTGAGTTGAGAACTTGAGAACTGAGCAGCGAAGGCAAGGACGAGCCTCGGGAACGAAGGCGAAGGCGAAGACGACAAAAGGGACGACGTCTGGGATTGAGACCAGGGCCGGGTCCGGGTCCGGGTCTGGAGAAAAGACAGATGGAGAGAAAGGTTTGTTGGACTGGGCCTTTGGTACTGCGGTAATAAGGAACGAGGAGCGAGGAACGCGGAAGGTGAGATGGAGCCTCTCCCGCGCCATTTCCGTGTAGGCCTTCCGGGTCAAACCCTTTACTTGGAGCACCTCCTTCTGTGAACCGTAGTGTACCTAGTCCGTCGTGGTTTCCCATGTCGGTCGGTGTACATAATTCAGTCCCTTCCATTACCATGTACACCTCCTCCGGGGGTTAAAATATTAGCGCGGTGAATTACCCCACTAGTCCCCGCCTAATAGCTAGGTTTTCTTCTAAGGTCATAACTCTATTGTTTTTACTTAATTTCTAAGGGATTCTAAGGGAAGTGCGAAGAGCTAGACCTAAGTCTATTTAATAAGAGGTAGTATAATATTATTTATTTAAAGCTAAAGGAGAAAAGAGGAAGTTTTCTTTTTTAGTAAAGGTTATGTTAGTTTTATAGGTAACTGCTAGGTAGGCCCTAGAGGCGGTGAATCTAGGTAGAAGCCTAAATAGTTCCAACTAAGCGTAGCCTATAATAAGAATCCTAAAAGTCTAAAGACTTTTTATTACTTTAAAGAAAGCTTTATAGCTAAATATTGTAGAGCTATTTTATAGGAGATTAAAAAAGCTTTAGTTTGATATATAAGAAGAGCTAGAGTAGAATTTTGATATATAATATATCTTTCTTATTCTATCTATAATAAAAGCTCTTAATTGTAAAGCTCTTAATTAATGTAAAATATTTCAGTAGAATAATACGCCCTACTATGATATAAAGGAGATAAAGTCTACTATATAAGAGATAAGTTTAAATAATCTTAAGCAGTTACTATATCTACTAGATCTTAATTCTACTAAGAATATATAGTTTAAATAAAGAACTTTATTAATAATAACTATAATATATAGAACCTTATCTAGCTAGATTTATACATAATAATTTAAGTAGTATAATACCTAAATCTATAGGAATAGTTAAAACAGCTAGCTTACTTAATAGTTTACTAATTATAACTTGTTATTAAGGTAGATAGTAATAGTATAAACTACTAAATATACTATATATACTATACTAATTTAAAAGTACTAATACGGCATTAATCTTGCGACTTTTGGGTATAGTATGGTGGGGCAATTCACATGCTAACATTTGGAATCCCCGGAGGAGGTATACTAGTGTACAGTAGGTAGGGTGCCTTCCTGATGAGTGATGTACCTTACCTTACTTCAGTAGGTGTTGCAGGTGAAGCCACTATCTCCACAATTTGGCTGCGAGCCGCCCGGGGGCGGCATCGTGCCTTACTGAGCGAGGCAAGTGACGCCCATCTTCCTTCTCTTCCTGATGCGACTTGTTCCTGGCGCCGAGCGAGGGGGAAGCTGGACCGGACGAGGCTTCCCTGCAAAGATGGATACCTCAAGTACCTATTCCTGTCAGCGGGGCCAGAAGGAAGGGGCGGCGGGGCCGTGTCGGGTGGTCGCCGACGGCAGCTCCTGCCCAGAGAGCTCAAAGGACAGCTCTCCGCGGCAGGAGACATTCCAGCATTCAAACATTCACATTATTCAACGTAAGGTACCTTACCTCAATGCAATCAGGGGTTTTTGATGAGAGTTCCTCTGCTAGGTCAGCTCTCAATTGTCATTCCGCAGTCGGCAGTCCGCAGTCCAGCATGGAAACCCAAATTTGAATTCGTGGCTTATGATACAAACAGCCACAATGGACCGTATACTGACTGCACTGCAGAAGCAATACAATACAGGCATAAACCCCCCATTGATAGCCGCATAAGAGGCCAAATAATAAACTGTCCCATCTTTGACCGTCCAATCCATCCAACATCCATCCGTCCATCAACTCATTCGTTGTTTAAAATTTCACTACCAAACACAACGCAGGGCACCTTACTTCACCTCACCTCACCTCACATTTTACCTTAAATCTTCGCAACACACAAGACACACAACCCGAACACACTAGCCAAACCAAGCCGGGCCTCCAGCTTTAGCCAGGGCCGCTCTCTCTGGAAGGGTGCCCCGGGATGGCCGGTGGACGGAGCCAGGTGCCAAGTGGATTCCCCGCCCGGAAGGAGAACATCCAGTGGGCCAGTGAGAGCCAGCACTTCGTCTGTGGAGCCTCTCTGATTATGTGAGACACCTCCCGTCGTCCTCGGTGTCTTCTGTGGGTCCCGTCTGCCCCATGTCGTTCCCACCCCCCCTCTCCAAGAAGTCACGGCTGCAGGTGTTTCAGCTGATGTCCACTCCTCTTGTCATTGGAGACAGGAATGGAACTTTGAGCGAAGAGACTCAGGAACATGTCCAACGGTCACCCTAGGTAACGTACCTAGCTGCCGGCCGCACTTGCGCTTCTGCTACTCTCACTTTCAGCCTTCGTCTCTGCGCCGCACTTACACGTGTACACAGACGGGGTACAGATACAGAGTACGCTACGTTATCAACGTACCTCGACCTCACGCAAAACACACTGGGCGCTACAGCACTCTGGGGCCTTTGCGCGCGCTCCTTTCCTGCTCCTACAATCCGCCCTCTTTAGGCCTAGCCTCAGCGGACGACCTCAACATCCGGCCACCGGACTTTGGACGAGACGAAAGCACCTGAGGATGCGACGTCCGCGTGAGGCAGACTTCAAAGCCGAGGAAAAGAATACGCAGTGCAAGGGCATAAACGATGGAACTAGAAACTCCTCTCCGCTTCAGGAAAGGTCACGAGGCTGAGCCGCCCAGCAGGACACTTGAGATGCGAAGCCGTCAGACCAACGCTAAGACAGTCGCTGACACGCAGGCGCTCAAGCTTCCACAGCAGAACCAGAAGCACCTCAGGCTTACAGATGATACTCGAAGTACCTCAGCCGTCCGTATCTACGACGCGGCTTTACTTTCGGCTTTCTCTGCTAACCTGGAAGGTAAGGTACTTCACTCTTGCCGCTACAGAGTACTCCTCTCTACCTACTGAAGTACTGAAGTACTGAAGTAGTGCCCTCGTTATGAGAGAATGCCTGCTGCAGCGAATGCATCATGGCAGCAACCCGCCATCGTCTTCGGACCATCAAACAGCACTAGCCAGCTGTTCACTGACGGACGACGAAGCCGACCGATGACCTCCTCAATAAATCCTCGAGATTCTCTGGCTGACGAAAGTCGGTGTGCACAGGCATCCATCACACACGTTGCGAGATGCGCCGGATCTGGGCCCAGTCTGCGCACTAAAGACAACAGACGCCACCAAGCCCCAATCCCGTGGCCTCAAGTAAGGTGCTCTGGGTAGCAGCGAAGGTGCCTCAATCTTGGCTCCCGACTTGGAGATGGGTCGACGGAGTGGGGATGCGATTGCGACTGCGACGTACCTAGGTGTCGACTCGGCCCACGGACGGATTCTTGGGCCCACGTCTACTCAGTAGCTCCAGGGCACATCCGACCATCGTGAGCGCCAGCCTCTCCTTCCCCGGCTCCGAGTCCTGCTATCGCACTTGGCCACGTCTTCGCCTGCTACAGACGCCTACAACCTATCTAAGGTATGGTACAGTAGTCAGCCTACGGCCTAGCCGGATGCCCACGCCGTCCATTCTCGATTACAGACGACGTCCCGCGGCCTGCACTGAGGTTGAGGTATACAACATTGTCTGTTACCTTTTTGTTCGTCAAAACTACCGCGCATTCGCGGACGAGACGATCTGTCTCCAGGCCTCTGCGGCCGGCAGACCAACCTTGAACCCGACCAAACCACCTCAACCTTTGTGACAAGGGCCTACTGCAGGGTGATATCCCTGCGCCGATCATCTCGAAGCGACACGATCACAACTTACAAGCTCGCAACCCTCGGACCCTGGTCTCGAGTGATTTACAATGGTTTCATCTCAACTCTGTCCCTCTGCACTGATAACGCCATCATGATACGAACGAAGACTCGCGGGATTCACTCCAGCGCCGCTCACCCAAAGCCCGCGACTGCTGCCACTTGTCGCTGTCATTTGCCAGCACGAGCTTCTTCGTCTGCTTCGCCCCCTGCCAACCCTCCATTCTGCTGTGATTATTGTCTATCCATCCCTCCCAGACCTGGGTGGCCCCAAGAGTTCGAACGAGGAGGGGATGATGAACATTCTTCAGCGGCCTGTTCCTTGCGATTACGACTCTGTCTCTGCCCGGAAACCACTCGCTCTGCGCGCACACTACGGTGGCAACGCCAGTAGGCCTACTGCGGTATTACTAGCTGCGCTTCGAATCACAAAATACCTATTCCGCAACTCCAGTACGTACAGCATGCGCCAGTACGTGCGTGCGGTCGGCAGAGGCGTGTCAGGTGCCTGCAGTGGGAGGCCGCTAACGTTAAGGTTAACCAGCTTTGGTCTGGCTGCGCGAGGCCTTCTGCAAGCTCTTGACATGGCTTTACGGCATGGCATGCAAATAGGTAGTACCTTTTTCCGTCTTTGCCCAGCGCCATGCGACCGCAAACTCGTCGAAGCACTTTGTTGGTGTGTGGTTGGAAGACCTCCACTACTAGAGGTTGCTCGCCACGGTGTGTCTAGCGTGGCGTGGCCAAGCAACATACACGACACCGCGCGCGGTTAATTAATAAGTCATCTTCTTCCTAATCCTCTATTACATACGATCCCGTCCCTCAGCACAAATCGGTCGCTAGCGTGGCCAGCATAGCGAGTCAGGAAAATGTCCGTGGTGATGAGCCACATCGACGGAAGCCCAGAATTTCGATCCAACCGGACCGCCATCGGTCACTTCAGCCGCTATCCCATCCTACACGAGAGATCCTCCAATTTCCATCCGCCCCACGAGACAAACGCCTCTGCCGATAACAGAAGAATCGAAAGCTGCATGGCGAGGCCCGTGGGGCACGACCTCTGTCTGGGCGACGTTTGTTCGTTTCATTCCATTTCGTATTCTGGAAGCGAGGCTCTTTGCCTAATTAGCCCATGAATGTGATGGCGACCGTTTGAGACAATTCCAACGTCGATTGTCCCTTTCGAGTCAGTTCTCGGTCGCGTCGTAGCGTTGCGGTGCGTCTCACTGGCAACAAGGCATCCCACCATGATACTTCTGGGTCTTCAGCCCTTCCTGCGTTTTCTCTTCCCTCTTGCGCCAACTGTGCGGCAACTTCAGACGCAGGCAGATGTAACGCTGCTTTGGCTCTCTTTTTTCGGTTCGTTTCTTCCCACTGGTACGGCGGGTTAAGGTCTCACATGTGTCATCGTCCGATGACGAAACCCCAAAGTCGGGAAAAGGGCCGGGAAAAGGGCGAAGCAGTTGGGCGTCCGATCGCAGCTCAATCTGTGCGCTCGACCTTTTTCCCATTCGCATCGGAGGCCTGCTCGAGCTAGGTCATGGCAGCTTCGGCGTTCGGTCTGAACTTTGAACTCTGTCTTCCCTGGTGAGGCGAGGAAACACAAAATGCCTTTTTTCTTTTTCCCACCCCCTCTTTTTCGACTTGTGACAGCGATATGACGATGGCGGCCTGGTCCGTGAGACAGATGAAAGTGGTGAAACCGAATAAGAGACGACATGTGCTAGTAGAGACGCCGAGACTTCCAGGCCAATCCGGCGACCACACACTCAGGCGCCCGGAGCCGAATACTGCGGGGCTCCTCCCGTCCGTTCCGTGTTCGCAGCTGCTCATCGCGGGTGTCCCCATCCAGAAGACCCATCAGCCGGCTCTTCGGGGCTCATCCTTCTTCGATCCCATCTTCCCCGAGGGATTCCAACTGCTTGGTGATGCCGCGAAGGATTCTCCAAAAATTGATAATACCGCCAATCTAGGCAGCAGCCCGTGGCAGCAATTGGAGGATTTCATTGGTTTGGGCCAGCCCCAAGTAGCGTCTCACGTAATGGTGTGCAAGATGAAGGAGAGGGGGGTCACTTAGATAAGTCCAAGGTAAACAAACTAGGTATCAGCGTATCCTTGCAGTGATTATGTTCGGAAAAGCATGTCTTCTTTGATTTTCTTCGCGTTTACGTCGTGAGAGTCTAATTGATCACGAGGCCGGTCCGTTGCCACCAGCTGAGAAAGAGCTCACCGTCGTCGTCGTCATCCAACCTCGGATCTTGTGGCCCAGCAAACAATGTCCGAAAGATCACATCCAACGCGGCCGACGCCGACGCCGACGCCACCACGGCGCTCGGCGCCACCGTCTTCGTCCGCCATCTCCCGCCGGCGCGGCTGAACATCGTGATTCTCTTCATGGGCTCCCGCGGCGACCTGCAGCCCTCGGTCGCCATCGCCAGGCGTCTGCGGGAACGGCACGGCCACCGGGTCCGCATAGCGTCGCACCCGCCCTACCGTGCCGCCGTCGAGGCCGCGGGGGTGGACCTCTACTCCATCGGCGGCTGCGACATCAAGGTCATGATGGCGCGGAGGCTACTCCCCCGGGACGAGCTGAAGAAGCAGGTCCCGCTTATACGGGAGGAGTTTAGGGAGATGGGGCAGCGGTGGTGGGGGGCTTGTGTTGGGGAGGGATACGACGAGGACGAGGAGGAGGAGGAGGAGGAGGAGGAGGACGCGCCGGGAGTAGGAGGAGGAGGAGGAGGAGGAGGAAAGAAGAAGAAGAAGAAGAAGGAGGCGGACGGGTTCGTGGCTGATTTTGTGGTCTCGACGATGCAGGTTTTCAATCAGACTTCTGCGGCGGCGAGGCTGGGTGTGCCGCTGCACTTGTTTGGGATGAATGCTGCACTTGTTTGGGATGAATCCTAGGATCTACTCGAGGGAGATTCCGCACAGTCAGGCGGTCTGGGCTGTTCGGGGTGGGAAGGGGAAGAGGATCATGAGTTGGTGGGCGCAGGATTGGATGTGAGTGAGTGGGAATTTCTGCATCTCTTTGTGTTGTGTAGATGGTTCGACGGGGCTTGACGAAAAGGTGGCTCATGAAGACGTGGCTTTTTAACTGACTCTCCTCAGATTTCTACATAGCATGAAGTCAGTTATCAACGACGTACGTTTCGCCATGGGCCTGGAAGCAATGTCCCCGGCATGGTGGCTTAGCCAGTACAACCGCCTCAACGTGCCCTGTACATATCTCTGGTCGCAGCTCCTGCTGCCCAAACCCAAAGACTGGGCCGGCAACGTCAACGTCTCGGGGTTCGTCTTCGACGAGGTGCCCGAGTCCTACGTGGCCCCCGCCGAGCTCGTCTCCTTCATCGGAGCCGACGAGACGCCGCCGGTGTACGTCGGGTTCGGGAGCATGTCTTTCGCCAACGCACGGGATGTGTTCGGGACCATATTCGAGGTGTTGCGGGAGATGGGGGTCAGGGCGGTGTTGTGTAAGGGTTGGAGCGATTTTGCGAGCGAAGAAGCGGGAGAAAAGGGAGAGGGCGGAGGCACCAAGGGTGCGTTGGTCATCGACGAGGCGCCTCATGCGTGGTTGTTTCCCAAGTGCAGGGCTGTGATCTGCCACGGCGGCAGCGGGACGACGGCCATGGCTTTAAGGAGTGGGAGGCCTACGCTGGTCATACCCGTGGCTGGCGATCAGCCGTTTTGGGGCTCGAGAATACACGCCTGTGTCTGCGGCCCGGAGCCCAGGTTCGGGCTAGCGGAGTTGACGGTTGATGGCTTTAGAGAAAGTCTGGAGGAGTTGTTGAAGCCCGAGTATGCTCGAGCTGCGGAGCGTTTCAGAGACGAGGTTGAGAGAGAGAGGCCTGGGGAGGATGTCTGTGTTGAGGACATGTTGAAGACTCTGAGTGTTTATGAGCGGTGGAGATGTGAGGTTTTCCCGGCTCGGCCTGCGGTCTGGAGAATTGGTGGACGGATGATTAGTGCTGTTGCGGCGGAGGTATTGATGGCGGAAGGGCGGTTGAAAAAGGAGGACTTGAGGGCGGCGGCGGTGATGAAGTGGCCTGATTTGGTCAGTCCTGGAGATCCCCTTACTGGGGCCGTATCCGGGTTCAAGAGGGCTATTAACGGCGTGGTTGGAGATGTAAAAAGGAAGAGGGTGCTCGGTGTACTGCTTCACATCTTGAGAGGTAAGTTCACGCCGGTTGGATTGAGAGTACTTCTGCTGATATCGGATCCAGCACCGCTGATGGTCCTTGCGGGGGTCATGTTTGGGATGTTCAACCTCGTGGAGTTCGTTCTTTATGAGCTTGCTTCACCATTTGAGCCAAGGATGTTTGCGAGTAACCCGAGACTATACAGCTATGGTCAAATGCTGGGGTTTTTGATCTCCGCGCCGGTAGCAGAGTTGGGGGGTCTGTTCAAGCAGCCCGGGGCTCTCAAGAAGAGGGCCAGAGGTGTTCTGAGGATAGTCTTCGAGGTCCCTCTCGCTATCCTTAGGACGTCGATTGCCTTGATTAACGTACTGGTGGGTTTCGTTGGGGTCAGTCTGAGGCGGGCTGATTCAGCTTGCGCGAAAGCCATGAGCGACAGACCAAAGGAAGATGCTGTGGCTGAGGCGAGACTTCGGCAGGGAAGAACCGAGGCGGAGAGGTTTGCCGTCGAAAGAGCTGAGGAAGGGGGCGACTTCAGGGCGGAGATCTTGCGAGCTTGGAATGAGAAGTCCTGAGCTCGACTGACTGCGCTTCCTTGCTCCTCAAGCCTTTCTTCCGAACACACCGCGCTACGGGAGACTTGGCACATCGTCCGACCTCCGTCTGGACTGAAGTTTTTGCTTATCTCGTCTCTCTTTTTTTCTTCTTTTCACACGTATCCCCTCCCCTGCAAGCCTCGCTGCATTTTCCGGAGGCTACACGACATATGCACCCGGCTAGCAGGATATTCTCCGAAGGGCGTGTGTGTGTGAAAGAAAAAGGGGTGATGTGAGTAGTGGTGGCACATGCGGGTAGCCAAGTGGACGGGACACGTCAACATCCGGGCGAGGCGGGGGAGCGGGGCGCGCGCGCGCGGCAACGTTGCGATGTTGACGGGAGACGGGATTCGGGTTCGGAGGTATTTTAGCCATGTGGATGTGTCATGGTGTCGTGGAACGTGATCGGTGTGGGAGACCGGTGCGTCGATGACATGTTGTTTGTTTGGGTTCATCGACGGGTGATGCTGGTTGTAGCTGGTGGGGTGATGCCAATCCCATCTTGTAAGTGGGCGAGGTGATGGTCTGATACATGATCGCCAGAACTACTAGTAAATCTCATACGTGTTTGGGTCGACGCCGTCCCTGTATTCGTACTCCTCACTGCAGTCGCACGGGTTGCGAGCCCCCTCAGGCTCCTTACTCATCTGTTGCCACGGAGTTTGAGTCCCAGCAGCCGCCGGATTCAGGGTCGAGGCCAGTGCAGCAGGAATAAGAGTAGATATTCCAATCGCCCATGACTGGCCAAAGGAGAGAAATGCAGCGGCGAAGGTCGAGAAGAGTATTCTGGCTGGCACTTAGTGGCCGAATTCTTCGTGTTCAAGACGATGTTTGGGTGCAGTTGGAGCTTTATCCAGGATAGTTTGAGATCGTTGAAGGTGATATACAGTAACTCCAGAAGAAGTCTGCGTGAGACGCGCCGTATAAATAATCTTTTCGTAAATTTTCAATGTACGCATCATAAGCCTGGGAGCTTAGTTCCATCAATTGTGTTTTTTGCAGAATTCGTTTCGTGGCAACCTCACGTTTGAATGCTCGGTGTCCGGCTTGGGAGGACGAAATCACACCGTCATTTCCTCTTCGGTTGCCCGACAAGGCTGAAAAGACGCAGAAGACTCCGAAGCCTGCCGAGCATTTGAGTATGTTGCAGCTGATTGGGCTCTAACATCCTTCAGGAAGTCGCGTCTTCATATGGTTACATCTCCAATGCGGGCGTGTTATCTCCCTCGGCGTCCTTGTTTTGGGGCTGCTGCTTTCTTACGGCCTCGCTTGCTGATCTGTTCCTCATTCTATGACTTATGGCGAATGTTTTAGCCTTCTGCTGCACGCCGAAATGCCCATCGTGCGAGGCCGCAGCTTCTTACCCTCTAGGAGGAACTTGGAAGCTGCCCCTGCTTAGACCACAACGTGATATGGCTGTTCAGGACGGGCAAATCTTCATACACCATTTCATGTTAATTCCATGGTATTAGGCACAACCGGCGGATATGTTGGGTTGCATGCTGAAGACTGAGGCTGGCGAACTCCAGTGTCCGGATGCGTGTTCGGGGCGCCGGCCGTCGAAAGTCCTCAAATCCTAAAGGGCACAACCATACGATGCTCAATATTCACAATCTTTGAGCGGCGAGGAACCGACTTGGTGGTAACCCTATGAGGAAAGCCTTCATACGTTAGAAAAAGCCTCCACACGTGATTCAACCGTGTTTTCAACAATCTCTAGTCGCAACGCATGACTGATCTTGACTTGGCCTGATTCAATTTCCACAATTTCCACAAATTCAAGGGAAAGAATTCCGCAGACGAAGAAAGACGAATTCAGGTCCCCAATGTTCTCTGGTTTGGTTGCTAGGCGAGCAAAGCCCCTTGCGTCGACCCCGCGTATCAAGACCGAGGAATCCCACGAACAACACACGCGTGCGTCGACAGATCGAGGGGTTCTAGCAGATGATACGTCTAACGCCGCGATCTTTTCTTTGCCAAGAGCCGAGAGAATGACTTCGAATCCGAAAGTCAACCCGCCTCCAGAACTATTCCCCAGTTCTTCCCGAACAATAGTTGCTCTATCTTTCTTTGGTTCCCTTCTCGGGGCATCTGGGCCCACGGCATGCGCAAGCCGCGAAAACTACCAAGCTGCGGGTGTTTTGAAGCGTGCGGAAGACTACCAGAAGCACTCCGAGGCAGATTGGTCATATGATGCATCCTTCGACTGGGGTCTGATCAGCTCAAGTATGTCTCCACCCCTCGCTACCACTAGAAACAAGAGGGATTTCTTGTGCTAACGGGACTCTTAGACTACCATCTTTGCCAGGCGGGCACCCAGCAATCTCCTATTGCCATCGGTCTCGGAAACGGTCTTGCGGTGAGGGAGATGATCAATTTCGACTACCCTACCGGGAAGACCGCCGGAAACTTCTACACTTGAAACTACGCACCTGCTTTTACCGTTACGCATCCTGATGGGGATTTCAGCGGCAACCCCTCTTCCACATACGACGTTACCACGCTCCATCTCTCCGGCTGGCATATCAACAACACCTTTTTTGACCAGCTCCCGCCAATCGTTGGCTTCAATGAGGCGGAAAAGTCGACGCCAGTCGAACTCGACCTCACAGAGTCGCTTCGAGAGGTTGGAATGTTCTGCAAGTTCTGGACCTACCAAGGCAATTTGACGAGCCCGCCTTGCACCGAAGGCATTCGTTGGTTCTCGGCGCGCCAGATCATCTTCCTCGGCGACGAGCAACTGAGCGCTATCTTGGGCGCAAGCACTTACAGTGCTAGGGCTGGGAAGCAGGTTTGGCGGCCCCGCTGGTACTGAGCTGTCGCATTCTGGTTTTTCCTTCTACATGCTTGAATTTTGATAATATTTAATGGCTTTCTTTTGTCACTTAGGCGCGGTCAGTCTGTCAAAAAGCTCGATTATTATCCGTAATCGAGGAACCACGATTTTTTCTGAGCATTTCCAGACTAAGCTTGTGATCCCTCGTATATACGTCATCGTATATTGCCCAAGGAAGTGCAGAAGCAAACCATGTCATGACGTGGAGACGGGGCGCTTTGGGGCTCGAAGAATGAGTTGGAACTGGGTTGTATACGGTTTTTATGGCTTAGATAGACTCTTTCGGATAATAGAAACGTACTCGATGGACTGTCTACCTGAAAAAACTCCGTAAGTTTGATGACTGCATTGCCAATTAAAAGATCCCCGACGCTGGTTGATAATAAGACCAGAACTCCACGATGGGATCACTAGGAGGCTGTACAGGTGCCTAACCACTTCTTACATACCTCTCTTTAGGCCACTCAAACCGCCAACGAAATTCAAACGAAATCTATCCATTTAGTGCGTGAAGTCCTCAAGATGCAAATCAACTAGGACCAATGTGGTGTACGCGCGGCGAGGCAACGGTGCCTCTTGTGTAAGACGCATCAAGTTTTCAAAGGCACACGTGCAAAGCTGATGAACCTCTAAAATATAACACTATTCGTTCGGGAAAAGATACAAGTTGGATGAGAAAGGCACACACACCTTCATCAATCTTCTCTGCTTTGTAGTCACTTTGTTGTGAGGACATATATGGTTGGTGAGACATTATGCACGTAACGATATGATTGATGAGAGATTATGCACGTACCGAAGCTCGGGGTCAACGTACCCCACCAATGCAATTGCGCCCAGCAACGTTTGACGCGACTTCCACCCACTCCCGTCCACGCGAGTGCCCAGATCGTCGACGTCAGCAACCTGTGGTGCCCTTCCTGAACCTCGCAAGATCCAACAACCTCGCGATCCTGCATGCGCGTAGGCCTTCCACGCAATGAAATCACTCTATCGTTCCTCCGAAATCTTGCGACGACAACGCCGCGGCGCCTTCGGCTGACATTAGGACCATGACACAACCACCACCACCATCAGTACCCTTGCCTAGTTCCGAGCCAAGTCGAATGCGGTGCTGACCCTTGCCTGCCACAGACACCCGCGCCTCGGAAGTTCTTGCTCTCCAAGCGACCGCCGCAATCACAAAAGACGCCGGGAAGCGGCCCTCCGGCTTTTCCGAGCAGCCAGCGTTTTCCAGCAACCCCGCGCTTTGCGCTGCCTTCGTCAACGCAGCGGCCTTCGACACAAAGACTGCCCTCAACGCCTGGTTTCCCCGGCACGATACGGCCTTCGAGACACGTTGATCCAATCAATGATGCGCTGGAGAGCTCGCCGCCGGAAGCACCTCCAACTGCGACGCGATTCGGGCGGACAACCTTCGCGGGCACGCAGAGAGTGAAGGAAAGGATCGAGATTGAGTCTGACGACGATGGCGATTTCCGAAAAGACATGCCTGCAGCGCGGGCCACAGGCTTTTCAGTCAACGACTCAATTGAGGCCGAGTCGGAAATATCCAGCCAGGTCCAGAGCGATGCGGAAGAGAGAACACCAAAGAGGAGGCGCATTTCTGTCTCGTCTGCGCTTAGCTGGCAGGAAGATGCCGGAGATGAGGTTGCGGGCGATCGGTGCGAGGAACCTCGACCCGGTTACGAAGATGCAGGAGAGGGGGACGAGAAACTACCACACGCTGTGGAAGACATTCGACCTCATGATGAGGATATGTTGATGGACGAAGACTCCGGTCTGCCAGATCCGAATCGAGGAGAACATGTCAAAACCCAGCCAAAGTTTCAAGAAGTGCCCCGCTTTAAAATTCAAGAAGCCCAGAATCCGCGTCAAGGGTTGCCAGTAGCCTTTTCACCGCAACGGCGAGGCCCAAAGTACATCGCCGGCGGGCTTGCTGCAGAACTACAATCCTGGCTGGCGGAGGTCAAGGGATGGGGAGGTGGCGATCGACCCCCGGATTTGGTCATGAGGATTGCCGTCGACGAAGTGAGCTTTGGGAGCCGGATGTATCTCGTCAAAGGCCGGAGGATTGTCGAAGACGGAGGCGAGAGGGAAGAGATCTCTGCGAGGTTGATGCTGGCTGGGGAAGGGAGATTGACAGAGCTTGGTCAGAAAGCGCGCGTCATTGTGGGAAGTATAATTGCAATTTCGCAACCTGCTTGGGAGGTTGTGCTTGAGGATACAAGATGGGTCGTTGCTTGCGACTGGGCTGTTCTGTGAAAAGTCTTTCACATAGTTATGTTGGATTGCTAGCGAGATAGACTTGGGATGGCAATGCGCAACGAGACAAATTGACCCGTATTTCATGCATATTTACAAATTTGCTGGCGTAGGTAGCTGCCCCCCTTTTCCTCATAGATTTCCATTCGCTGCACTTTGCCGTGAGAGGCCTGGAGATCCCGAAATACTCAAGCCTGGTCTGGTCTGTCTGGTACCTTAAAGTGCTACGACACCCTGTCGTCCCCATGGAAAACAACTTGCCATCTGCAAAGTGGTTGCTCGGAACAGAACTTGAGCCTGAGGTTGGTCACCTACCTCAGGTGTCAAGTGATTTGGTACTGAAAAGCAAAACATACGTCGCAGTTCTGCTTCCGCCGTGAGGTGGACATTGCACCGTCCACTGCTGCACCTGAACGATACCTCATATATTTCTCTGCACCCAGAGTTCTACTGTCGTTCGGCATCAAATGCTTCCATATGGAGTACGGTTCTAAAACCTGCTCGTTGATGAGGTAAATGAACCAGCCCAGAACCACATGTATCGCTGCCTGCCAAGGCACGTAGGGGGGATCAATCAATAGCGACCAAGTCTCCTCCACATCCAGCTTGGTTGGCAATTCGTTGGCCCGGCACAATTTTGGCCAAACATTGTGATGATGTATGGTATGATGCAGGTAGTCAATGGTCCTCGCATCGTGTGCCCCGTTGCCTCCCTCCATCTTAACATCCATCTCAACATCAGACCTGGCTAATCTCAAGACTGCGTCCCTGTTTCAGACAATCTCGGCCTCAAAGCGACAGTCACCTCGACAACATGGTAAAGTCGGTGTCTCTTGTTCTCCTCTCCGATTACTCATCGGCGGCAGTGAGGGACCTCGCGCCTTTCAAGAGAGAAGACCGCGAAGCAAAAGGGGACTTGATTTGGATTGAGGATCACCTGAGACGAAGGCGGCAGGGCCTGAAGCTTCTGATTTCTTGCTTGAAAGGACGCCGCCTGCCCTCCTAATCACGCACAAAGTCCATCAAGGCCCAACATGGAAGAATACGGTGCCGTTCTTCCTGGCATATCCACGGCATTCTGAATAGCCAGAAGACGAGAAAGTTGGAGTAGGTCTTCGTACGTGGGAGTGGGAAGATTGAGGGCTTATTGACAAGACTAAGGCCGTCCCAGGACAACCTGAGGCTTTCGATGTATGCTGCCGATCTGTGAGTGGATGCTGCAAGTCGTGACTTGGCTAACGAGATCGCCCAGTGATACAACTTCGAGTAGCAGAGGCAATACGCGGCTCAAGTTAGACCGTGGAGCCCACCTTCCGCCCAAAACGAAGAAGGAATTGAAACATGGCAGCCATCGAGTAATCCCGTCGAGGGGCTCAAAACAATCGAAGAAGGCAGGGCCCCCTCAAGAAGTCCACATAACGATCAAGCTGATAATGGAATCTTAGGGGCTTGGGCAGTGGAATGACTGCGAAAGGTTGAAAACATGTGTTGTCAATGAGCTTCATAGATGGTTATCATGCCAGGCTGTGTACACAAGTTGTTTGGAGAACAAATTTCGGCTGTCTGCATCACCCCCGCATACAGAGCCTCCAGGGGCTTCGCGGAGATTCGTAGTGTCTTTTGAGTCGATGGCATCGCTGAGGTTGACAATATCGAGCGATGTGCGTCCCAACGGGAAGCCTGCCATGGCATGGAAGGCGCAACCCGGGCAGACTAACATCATTAATGAGTATAACACAACTAGACTGTTCTTTTAAGATCCGATTTCTTCCGTTTCTTTTCCGTAGTAGAACACATTTCTTTAGGTACATAGGAACTTTCCTTGTCACAGAAACTATTGCTTGGTTTGCTGCCCCTGTTCTGAGACATGCTCGTCCACTGAGCCTGTAGTCCCCGGATAATTTTATAGACGAGGAGGCAAAAGACCCAGGTCTTCGAACTCGTCCACTGTTGTGATGGTCCGCTTACTGGATATCAGATACGAACAGACAAAGCTGATCCAACACAGGAGGTGGGTGATGCCAGAGCAATGGAACATGCGGACTGAGAAGGCAGTGTTCCGTCAGCCTCTAACAGCCGACAGCCTCGTCTTCGCCGAAACATCGCCACGACTCAACAACAGCGATGGTAGTCCCGTTGTCCGTCGTAGCGAGCTGCGTCGGCCTCGTCACCGCCGTCGCGCCCACAGCCAAAGTGATGACCTCCTTCCGTGCGGAATTGTTGGGAGGCACGAGGCGACCTTACGGCTGTAGCGCGAGAGCTGGCCGACCTCGGCCAGCTCATTCTCGAACTACGCAAAGAAGACACGGACAGGGCGACACGCTGCCGCGTTCTTTGCAGATATGCAAATTACCAAGATGGTCAAGAAGCGCAGCGCCATCGTTGCAAGCATCGACGCTGTCTTGCTGCGTTGCCAAGGGCACATCAGGTGCGATCTTGTGGGCTGCCGACGGGAAGAAAGAAGTCGAGAGCTTGAGGAGAGGGCTTGAAGCCTATTGGGTATCGTTAAGTCTGTCTGTTGAGACTCTTACCTCTTACTCTGTGAGTAGTTTGAACTCCGCCCACCTGGCCGCATCGTTATCATATCGTTTCGGCCAGTTTCTCGACGAAGAGCACTCAAGACACAGAGGAGATCCGAGAGAAAACTGAGGCTGTCCCGTGAAACCATCATAACACCGAACAAATATTGGATGAGATAAGGGGATTGAGAATCTCGCACTCGCCTGGGGACAAGCAGCCGTGGAGCACAAGCAGCTCTCTTAGGGGATGATCTTGATGGGCCCACAAGCTACGCCGAAACTGACTGCGAAGACGTGGTCTGGGAGTCAGGGACCGAGGATTCCAAGGTCGAACGAAGCAAGACTCGAAAGAAACAGGCGAGAACGTGGAGGAGTCGCTACGAGCCGACACACGATCCCGTGATGAACCTGCGCACGAAAACCAAACACCGGAGGCTCGGCGCGGTGCGGGATCTGTGGAGCGTTGCCGACACTTCCATTGCAAATGGTACGAAAACAACCCGGGATCTGCAACCAAACGTACTGTCAAAATTGTATCCGAGAAAAGCCCGAGGCATCCTTGCGACATGCTTATCCAGTCCCTCGATGTTGCAAAGAAGTCTCTCTAACAACCTGCGTGGAAGATATGATCAGCCAGTCGCTAAGGCACGTAAAGAATACCACAAGACCTGGGCTGTACAGATATATTCTTGCCCAGTACTGATATGTCCCAAGTTACTGCAACAGACGTCTTATCAGGGGGTCTGGTCCTAGAAGAGAGGCAAGGCAAGTGTGCTGTCTGCGTGGTCAAAGCATTTGTGCGCGCTGTAGCAGAAAGTGGCATGCGGGGGCCTATCGGGGGTTTGCGAAGAAAGATCCAAGGTTGATAAGGTGCCACAACCAGGCGATGCGTTCTCAGAGCTAGTCGTGCACGTCGTAGTCGATCGTAAAGAATAGGGGTTTGCCATAGAAAACCTACCAACAAGTCGTTTCAGCACATGCTGAAGCCGGGAGGAGACTAACGCCAGACGGGCACATGCTCTTTCCGAATGTCCAAATATGTTCAAGTCGCAGTCCCCGGGATTCGTTGGCTGCTTCTGACCTGCAGCAGACTGCAACATAATCGAGGACATGGCGCGCTGAGCTGCCGCGTGCTGGAGCTTTCCGAAGCCGGGGTGGAGCAGTCTAGGCCACGATTCAAACCGCTGAGGAAAATGGCGTCAGAACTAAGGCACGCAAATGAGGAGGTTATTCGGATATCGAACACTGACGGCGTGGCTCGGAATGACTAGACACATTGTGCGCTACACAGAATTTCGGGTCGGGAACGGACTGGCATTCGGTCGAACCCAACAACTTGGCGACGTACGTTCCAGCAGACGGCAGTCAGGATAGACTCGAATATAATATGCGGGGGAATTGATCGGCCCACTGACTTCAGGTGGTTTTGCTGCAACCGCAATTCCACCTGCCGGCGTTCGGATCAGACCTGGCGGTGGCGTGTCTTTTCCTGCTTTCCCCCAGGCCTCACAATCGGTATCGCGATACCGACGGTCCAGCCAAAAAAAAAAGCGAGCCGGAGTAGATTGTACCGGGTCGGGTTCGCCGTATCCGTACCTTAATTAGTATATACCTAGTATAGTATACGGCATCCTGGAGCGGAGTGGGACGACAGATCCACGATCCACCTTTAGCTTTTCAAGACTTAGCGACCGGTGTGGCGGGAGATATGATCCAATTGCAGCAATTCGCTGTGATTCGGTTCGTTCCTGCGCTCTCCAGTGTAAGGCCGCGTAACGCGTAGTGTACACTACAGTGTATGGTGTGGCTGGGCTAGACCCATTCCTGGCCAATGGGACATTGATTCGGATGGTCGGACTCCACCTTCATGTGGCGTGGACTGTCTGCAGCCAATCAGAGACGAGGCGCAGCGACATGTTTCGTCAGAGCAGAAGAGAGAGAGAGGGAGAGAAGTTTGACTTTTGTCAGGGTCCTGCGATGAGCCAGCCACTCGATTCCTACAGTAGGTTGCCCTAGTGCCGATTACTGAATAAGGTAAGAAGCTTGACGGACAGGGGTCAGGGAGGCTCAGAGGCCGTCCTTGTCCAGCTGGCTGAAGTAGGCGCAGACAGGAGGGCTTAGTGGGTCTTCGGGGCTCTCTGGCCCGCGGGTCCCGCTTCAAGTTGAGGAACGTTAATTAGCTTTCTCCCTCATATGCTCCGGCTGCCTTTGCGGGCGTACATACAGCCCTCAGTAAATTAAAAGACTCAGTTTCTAGTCCGGATCGGGGTTCATTATCGGGACAGAACGTTGGCCAGCTCAGAAGAAGCATACCTCAATTAGTTGACTTTAGGTAGTGCGGATACCCCGTAACTGCCACCTCACGATGCACGCTGGGGAATAAACCGAGCCAGGGGGGGGGGGGGACCACTCAGCCAGTCAACGTGGTTCGCTTGAAGCTCAGGAAGTGGCCAGCCAGGGAATGGATGGCGGAGTGGAAAAGATGCCTGAGAACCTGGTCTCTAGGGAGCTTGTGCTGTCGGTAGAATTGGTATCGTCGACACATATACACACACAAAATTGCCACACGCGGCCAGTGAGCAGACGAGCAGCGAAACACTGCCAGCACCAACTTGCAGCATTGCAGTACCGAGGTGCCGTTTGATGGGCGTCGCAGTCGCTGGCTAGATCACCGAGACGCTAGAGGGGAAAAGCGAGGTGATGATGGACGACTGGTGTTTTCGCTTTTGCTCGCTTGCTAACATGAATAGTGACTCCTAACACATGGCTGGGCCAGTACTCCGTACTCTGTAATAAGAGAAGGGTTTTGTTGTTGCCAAGGGACGACGATGGAAAACCTGAACTGGCCCTGGCCTGGATGGAGAAGAGGGGCGGGAGACACCAGGTCCGCGCTGTCACGGGCAATTGCCGACCACCTGCCATATTGCGATCTGATGCTTAGACCGCAGTCTAATAAAAGGGCCCGACTACTACTACCTTACTCATTTTAAGATGGAGTGAGATGAAAAGATGGAAATGGCAGGTTGGCTCTTTCGAATGCCTAAGAAAAGGTACCGGACGATGATGCATCTTTGCCTCCTTGGGCCAAGTGCCTTGCATTACCTTTGCGGTAAGGTACCTACCTACCGCCTCCTACCTGCCAGCCACGGACGGATATGACCGACCGTCCGGGTTAACCTGGTGGGCCCCGGCCCCCAAGAAGCTACCCGGTGATCAACGCAGGTATTCCACAGCTTTGCCTGTCTTGACACGCCTCTCCCTCCCCTCGCAGGCTCGCAGCTTGCTGCCAGTGTCCTTCATGGTATAAACGAACCGGGTTGCCGCTGTCCCGTGCTTGCGGTCTTTTGTCCATCCGAATATCATCATTCGACTCCACCTCCACTTCCAGCATAACGAACGCAACGTCAATTGTCTATCACAGCCCACAACATCACCTATGAACGCAACCTACCCACGAGCAACGAAGCACGACCGAATAATAACGCCGACCCCAACCCAAAATATCCTGATAGACCTTACCCGTTACCCGTGTCCACGAATCTTTCCGTCGTCCTCTGACATCTCCAGCTTTGCTTATCCCTCGCGAATCACGATTGCCTCACCGATCCCCGCAAAGCCGTTTCAGCTTCGACTTTGTTGCTTCTTCCGCTTAAGAGTCGGCTCGTCCACAAGACAAAACAGCCCATTCCCTACCGCGCGCTTGCTCAGTGGGGTACGCGCAGGACCCTTCGACAGTGGTCTTTTCGTCAATCTGGTTCTGCCATTCGCCCGCAGAAGTCTACCGAGCTCTCTTCTCTTTTGGATATCTGTACGGGAACACATTACGTCGCTCGGCTCGGTCTTTGACAGGGCCATCCATCTCCGCTGCTCCGCTGTCTTCGTTGACTGCCGCCACCTCTGCCCAGACTCTCCGCCGTCTTACCGCCTTCCAAGACCAGCACGACCAAGACCTGGAGATCCACCTCTGACGCCCAGTCCCGGAATAACGGCACCGCTTCGCACCAATGGCCTCGGCCTCTCCAGGTAAGCCATGCCATTTTCCATCATCCACAATTCCACACGTTTTCCCATGTCTCTGTCTCCCGCCTTTCTCGGAACCCAAGTCCCAAGCTCCATCCTGCGTCACTCATTTCAGCCCAGTTCCGTCTTCCGTCTTTCCTCGGAACCCTTGGCGTCCTCCACTCTCATTATTTGTCGGGCCAGCAGTGAGAAAACGCCTTTGCGGACACGCAGCTGGGTCACTCGTGCTTTCTAGAAGAAACGATGCTCCTGTCAGCCATCCAAACCCTGCTAAGCCCAGTCATGTCATTTTGCACTTTGTTTTTCTTGGGCGGTCGGGACAGTTCCCAGTTCCCAGTTCCCACGGGCACAGCACTGCCGTCTTCATCCAATGACGATGGCTCGATCAGAGTTCGGAACATGACACTGCCAAACACGACCCGTCATGGCCTCCAACTGTGTGTGCATTGCATGACCGAGTCCCTCATGCAGCAGCTCATCCCAGGCTCAAGTCCTTTTCCCGCAGAGCGAGTTTAGTGCTCCTGTGCAGCGGAAGCAAACCTAAGCTGGCGCACCAGGAGGCATTGGATTCTTCAAAGTTTGCCGGGGACTGTCTGTTCCGCCGCTTCGACTGCATACCCCAGTCACTTGTTGTTGGCACTGCTGCACCGCATCCTACTGCTGCTGCTGCTGCGGCCAGTCATTCGTTGCGGCTGCGCTCAAGTCGAGTTTGCAAGCGGAAGGCCGAGCCCGAGCGAGGACCAGTGATCGAGCGAGAGCAACAAGAAACAAGACATGCCCACACTCCAGGCCATACCTACCTAGAGGTAAGCTTGAGAGGCGGGACATTACGTGTTGTCAGATGCAGCCATAGCGAGATCAGAAGCATAGGCCAGTAGCCACCCGCACCATCTCACCATACCCTTTGCCCCTACATTGTAAGGTAACCTATTTTACTGCACCCCTCTAAATACTTGCATCCCCCCGCCCATTCCCGCGGCTGTTCAAAGCGGAGAGATCATTGTTCGGGAACCCGCTTTCTCAATTGACTACCGCTGCTGCTGCTCTCGTCTCGTCCCTGGGCCTGCCGGTCTCATTAACTGGCCTCGCCTTTTTCGGGAGGGGAATCGTTGTTGTCCAAGACGCTGAAAAGGATCGAACGGCAACTTCAAATAAACCGACGAAAGAGAAGCCTGTCGGCGTCTCGCCTGAGCCTGGTCCAGTCTGGTCTTTATTTCTGCCTCTGTCTTGTGGATATTCCAAGTTTTGGTACCGAACACCCTTTGCCGCTTTCTCTTGAACAAAAGAGCAGTTTCTCCTGCGACCCCTAGTCTTTATCTACTTGGTTTCCCCACGACGCTACTACTGCATTCAACATCAGCCACACAAGACCTTCTCTGCGACGGTCTCTTTCTACTTTCGCACTATTTATCGTCGATCGACTCCCCACAGAAACTAAGATCGCATCATCGCAGAGCCTCACACAATGACCAACACACCAAGAAGTCCGTCCACCAAGAGCACGAAGAGCCAAAACAGCCTTCGTAACACTGGCTTTCCAGAGCCCTTCAATGGAGGTAGGCATTACTTATATCACAAGTTGTCTCTATTCTGTACTGACAATTGCAGATCGCAACACGACATTACCACACCCTGATGCCAACCTCTCGCCCAACGCCGTCATCTCCCAGGATGATATCAACTCCAAAAATGTGATGGCGCGAACACGGCGTTCATTCTTGCAAAAGCACAGGCGGACCATCAGCCATGGTGTCATCACCCCACAAATGGCTGCCATGTACAGCGAACTAGCCAGCGAAGTCGACTCGACCGCTGTCCTCGACGAGGACGTCCACTCCAACACCAGCCAGGCGAGCCTGCCAACGGGTTGGATCAGCAAGGATGGAGCCGAAAGCATTCTTTCACACAGCGGCGACTTGTCACCAGTTTCTTCGGAACAAGGCCGTAAGAACAGCATCTTTAAGAAGCTCGGGTGGCGGAAGTAGGACAACGCGGCCGAAGCGCAGCGATCGCCACGGTCGCGAACTTTCAGCAATTCTCCACCCATGGGAGAGGATGACCACACCAAGCGGGTTAGCTTTCGCAACAACGCACCGCAAACAATGACACGGCCGAAAATTGTGTAAAAACATACATCATAGCGCAAGCATGGAGTTTTCGTATTGGTTTTGGGTTGGGTAAACCAGGGGTACGGCACCAATGGAATTAGGCGCACATCATGGGCGGGCGAGTCCAGAATAGGTCCGAGGATCTCCATCCTCTCACTTCTCCTTGTATTAGTGGCGAAGCCCGCCCTGCAGGCAGGGGATTACACCCGCATTAGGGACAACAACTCAGGGAGTACGACGGAATAGCACTATCGTTAACCAGTAGATTATCGTGATCCTACCGTTGAGTGCAAGCTCCTTGCACTTTGGTTGTCATGCCTTTCTCCCGTCTTCCCAGCGGTGCGCACGCCAACACCTGAAGGAGTCTCTTTTTTCTTTTACCAATCTCCAACACAATGTCCAGTAGCAAGACCTTTCCACCCCTCAGAAACCAGACGGCGCTTAGCTACCCCTGTACGTCGTATAGCTGTACGGACTCAGCAGCAACGGCACGTGGTAATGCTGCCCCTCCTGCACGGTGAAGACGACCACTGCCTCGGGGAAGAAGGTCTTGTCGTCGCCGCCAAAGTACGTCGCCGTGTCGAAGCGCAGCGTCCAGCGCGAGGGGCCCTTGATCTCGCCCAGGACGTCCTCGAGGGTGTACACGGGGACCTCGCCGGCCGTGTCCTCGGAGGAGTACGGCAGCCAGGCCTTGATGCGGCCGTCGTCGTCGGTGAGGGACTCAAACGTCTTTTGGATGCCCGGCTGGCCCGGGGGCGAGGGGGACGAAGAAGTCGTTGTGGAGAGCTGGACGCGGACGCCGCGGGCGGGGCGGCCGGCTGAGGTGTCGAGGACGTGGCAGGTTATGCGGTCCTTGGTTTGGGTCGCCATCTTGGAGGGGTTGGTTGGATGAGGCTGACGTTTTGGGTATGAGGGGATAGTGAGAGTCGAGCCTTGGTCCGTACGGCCTGACTGTGGGGTATAGTTGGTAACGTAGAAAGGTGGGACAATGGCGTTGTGAGGTGATGTGAGCTGAGGTCGTGGCTCGTCGGGCGTCGGTGAGGCTCCCTCGTGGACGGGCTGATGGCGGGGTAGGGAGGGCGGGTGGTGTTGGATGTGGTGAGGTACCCTACGGTGCCAGGTCTTGGCGGGGTCCGAGGAGGTACCTCCCGTCCCGTCACTGTCAGTCACTGCCTGAGAAAGTGGGGTCAGGAGATCAATCGGCGGCAGGTGCTCGATGCCGTGCCGGTTGAAACAACTTTAACTAGGTCGTGAAAGAATGGAAAACAGCCCAGAATAAAAGCAAGGCTTGCAACACGTATTTCAGGTACGGCGATCCGAGGGATGCAACCTTCTCATGAGTTTACAATTCGGTTGAGGGGCAGGGGACCCAGTTCGATATCGGGGGGGCCGCATCGCAGGGCGCCGGGTCGCGATGCAGAGATCCCTGGTGCAGCTCAGCTGTTGGTGGGAAGGGTGGTTGGTTTACCTGACAGGCTGCAACTTCAGGGTTGATTCAGTCTCAGTTCTGGTTTCTTCGTAGGACCATCACTCTACAACAGAAATCGCTGCAGGATTGCAGGAACGGGAGATGGACGAGAGACTTTGCCTCGTTTGGATGTGCAGGACTTTTGCTGCTGTCAGCCTTCGGCAAACGCTGTTCCGCCGTCCCCTAGTGATGTTCCTGAGGGCATCCACCACTTTGAATTGTCGCTGATGGGCATGTCGAGTGTCAATTGCCAAGGTCCGAAGCATCTTGGAAAATCAAGACGGAGACCGGAGCTGATCAGTGTAGATGGAGGGGTACTGCCGACCGGCGTGTGCCGGGCGCTGAACGGGAGACACCGGCGTCTGGGCCTTCGTCATTGTCCGACCGGCAGCGGGGAAGCCGGTCCACTTCTTATGAGTCTTTGATTACTCCCGTCCTTGAGGGTCTCAGAAGCGCAACTCGAAGATAGCTACGTTTCTCGTTCTAGTAAGCGAATGCCAAGGTTAAACTTGACCATTTCTTGCTGACTTTCCACGATGGACAACAGATTTCTCTTCAGCCAAGGTGCTTAAGCTGCACAGAAGGCAATGAACCGAGTGCTTTACCCTACGTCATTGTTCATTCAATCACCCACCGCCAAATTGGGCCGCCCTAAACCTTCTTATCAGGCCAATCAGGAGTCACCAATTCGACAGTAACAGCAACACGCAACGCTGGACGGTGCCATCAAGCCGAACACCAAGAGAAAGCCAAGACGAGCCAATGCCGTGGCATTTTAGCAAAAACCTGCAATGTGCAAAGGAACGCGACCGATACGGTTGCGCCCTGAACCGTGCCAGCGCAGGCGCCGTTCGGATCACTGAAGGTGCACATACATCACCCTATCGAGGCTTGCGGTCTCCGTGTCACAGGCGTCGTCCACTGCTTCAGAGGGCCCCCAAGAACGTCCAGAACGGACAGTGATCTCACTGCGTAATGCCTCAAGGTCCAGGTTCATCGACCGACCCTCCGCTTTAAACACCAAGAATCTTGGCTACCTGCAGCTGACGCACGCAATGCGGTCCAGCCCAGCACCATGACCCAGCACACGGGATGGGAAAGGGGGCGGGAGGCGGAAAAACAACCGCCCAGAAGGCCAAGCACATGGCGTCGAATGCGTCTCTTGTGTCTGTCGCTTGCGTACAAAACTCACAACGTGCCCCCCTCTCGCGTCTTCTTCTCACAAGAGAACTATCCGAGAGCCATTCGACACGACACACCTGATAGCCGGGACGCGATTCGAGGAGAATCTTGATGGCAAACCACCCGGTGACAGATCCCGCCGAGGTCATCCAGTATCTCACCGAGGACGAGATCAACTCCTTCCTCGATGACCTCGACCACAATGACGACGGACACATCGACTACGCCGAGGTCGAAGCGAAACTCGACGCCGCCCACGATGAGCTCGCGCCCTCGGCCCAGGTGAAGCCTCACCACGTCATCAAGAAATCGCACCACTCGTCCGACGACAGACTGCGCCATGAGTTTCTGAAGAGCATCATGGGCATCTCCGACCCGGAACCCCACCACTTCGGCGCCGGTCAAGACGTGGAGCCTCATGATGTCCGAAAGACCAGGATTGCCCGCGCCGAATTCGCCGAACGCGTCCGCGAGTGGAAGATCCCCTCTCTCAAGCAGGACAAGGCGTCCGAAGATGACCAGAAACACTACGTCCGAAAACTGAGGCCGTGGCGTCGGGTAAGAGCCCACTGGGCCGTCCACGGGCCCGACATCGCCTTCTTGGGCCTCGTCGTGGGCTTCATGTTGGCGTTCGGCATCTGGCAGTGCGTCAAGTACGTCACGACGCCGCAGTATCGCGCAGGATTCGGATGGGGTGTCGTGATGGCCAAGACCTGCGCGGGAATGTTGTATCCGACCTTTTTCTTCCTCATCCTCAGTATGTCGCGGTACTGTTCCACGTTCCTCCGCAGGTCATACTATGTCTCGCGGTTCATCAACTGGGACTTGAGCCAGGCCTTCCACATCAGGATATCCATCGTCGCCCTGGTGCTCGCGACGCTCCATGCCATAGGCCACTTGACTGGGTCCTTTTACCACGGCAGCCGTCCCGAAAATCAGAACAGCGTGGCGGCGGTGTTGGGGCCTGATATGGTTCCCCGTCCGTATATCGAATACGTCCGCTCGCTCCCAGGCTTCACCGGAATCACCACGTTGGGTCTCTTCTACCTCATGGCCTTGTGTAGCCTTCCTCAAGTACGACGGTGGAATTATGAGGTTTTCCAGCTCTCCCACCTTCTCATGTATCCCATCATCGGACTCATGATGGCTCATGGCACTGCAGGACTGCTGCAGTGGCCGATGTTCGGGTACTTCCTCGCCTTTCCAACGCTCCTGATTCTGATCGAGCGCCTCGTACGTGTCGGTACGGGTTTCCATCGCATCTCGGCAACCCTCAAAGTCTTGGACGGTGAGACGGTCGAGATAACCGCCACCATTCCCAGCGAGCGCATCTGGAAGTATCAAGCAGGACAGTACGTCTTCTTGCAGGTGCCCAAGATAAGCACCTTCCAGTGGCATCCGTTCACTGTCTCAATCTGCAAAGGCAGGCAGTTCCAGCTGCACATCAAGACAGACGGGAACTGGGCCAAGAAGCTGCGGGAGCTGGGTGGCGAGACGGGAGAAGCAAACATCGAGGTTGGCATCAACGGGCCGTTCGGCGCGCCAGCACAGAGGTTCTACGACTTTAGGCACACCATCATCGTGGGCTCAGGCATAGGCGTTACACCCTTCTCCGGCATCCTAGCGGACTTGCAGGCCAGAGACGACCAAGACCACGGCGGCCCAACTCACTCTCACCAGCACCAACATCGCCACGACTCCGATACGACGGTAACCAGCGCCGTCGCCAGAGAAAAGGAAGTCGCCGCGGACGCCAACGACCCCTCCAAACCACCGCACCCCTCAGAATCCCGCGCCTTTGCGGCGGACTACCGCCGCGTCGACTTCCTCTGGACCGTCCGCGACAGGAACTACCTCCTCTGGATCGCCGACCTCCTCAACGCCGTCTCCCGCAGCCAGGACTGGCACCGCGCCAACGAGGGCGCCTCGCAGCACCTCGACATACGCATAGCCACGTACGTCACGCAGAAAAGGAGAGACATCGCCACGCACGTCTACCGCTGGCTGCTCGAGATGCACCGCACCGACGAGCACCCGGAGTCGCCCCTGACGGGACTGCTGAACCCGACGCACTTTGGACGCCCAGACTTTGACGCCATCCTGGACCGGCACTACGACGACATGCGGAAATTCCGAGCTAGCGAGAGACATACCGGCAGGGTGGGCGGCGGCGGTGGACATGCCGGCGAGACCGACAGGCTTGGCAGCTATGTAGGTGGAGGACAAATCTTAAACGCAGGAACGGACGTCAGGGAGGAAAACAGCAGCGTTGATGGAACTCTCAGCGGGCGAAACGGCAAGGACGCCGGCGTCGACGATACCCACGACGACGGTGGTCTCGACGAAGAGGACGAGGAGGTGAAGGTCGGTGTGTTCTACTGCGGAGCGCCGGTTGTCGGGGAGATCCTGGCGGACAAGTGCCGGCAGCTCACGGTGCGGGGGCGGCATGACGGGAGCAAGATTGAGTATCACTTCATGATTGAGGTGTTCGGCTAGAGGCCAGACCACCGTACGTAACGACCGCACGACACAGAGTATTTCGTAGTGCAGAAATTAATGGGAGTCATGACAGCTCAGATTACGACTGCCCAAAGTTACGACTGCGCGGTGTGTGTGTGTGTGTGTGTGTGTGGGTGGGTGGGTGTGCGTGTTCGTCCCGCTTAATGCGAGAGAAGCTTGACAGACGCACACGAACTGCCTCAATGCGAGGACTAAAAATTATGGCAGAACCGGAAGAAGCAGAAGAAGAAGAAGAAGAAGCATTGGGTAGCGGGAGGGTTTCCCCCCATACTTCACAGCCTTCAAGCATACCTTAGCGTGAAAGCGTACTGTGAGTCGTGACCCAGCAGGCCACGTTCAACCACGTTCGGGAGGCATATCCGAATTATTACTGGGAGGACCACCTACCTACCTCCTCTTCAAGATACCCGACCCTTCGCGCCGCCGAGCGGCGGCGGCGGGCGGGGTGACGTGGATGCATACGCAACCGAACTTGGCTTCACACGACGGCGGCTCTCCATACGATCACCTTGCCTCGACATGTCCCGAAGAGGGAAGAAAGAGGTGACATTTTAGGATTCGCACTATTAAATCTGCTTCGACTTTTGCCGGGCCGTCGGAACTCTCGCAGCGCGAACTCGTGGAAGCGCGTCGAGTTGGCTGTGTGGGAACCGACCGACCGACCGACAGACGGACCATGACTTCATCCAAGTGGGCGGAACAAGGTCAAGCCAGGCGCTTCACGGCGTGATATGTCCCAACTCTCTCTTCGTCAAGTTCAACTGGTGATGCTGCTTCTGCTACTGCTGCTTCTGCTGCTTCTGCTGCTTCTGCTGCTGCTGCTGCTGCTTCTTCTTCTGCTGCTTCTGCATCTGTTGGTATCACTCGGTAAGGAGATAGGTACGATCATACGCAAGTAAGGGGTCGAATTGGTTGTGTATTGAAGGTGTTCACGTTAGAGCATTGGCAGGAGGGCAGGAGGGCAGTGGTGTTGCAAATGCGAGGACTACGCCCCACATTACGCCCCATCGCCCGGGCCGTTCTGCCGCGCCGAATTTGCCTGCGCCGGCGCCAATACACGTCCTCCCGATAGCATCCTTTCAAGTGGACGAACAATGCCATGGACCCGGTTCCCCGGTGCTGTGCTTGTCAGCCCCCCCCATCAATCAGAATTTCACTTATTTTCCATATGCTAGGGAATAGACCGCTTATTCCCAGAGACGGACAGAAAGAAAACATGTCCATAGACTATTACTGCGTACGAGAAGGGTGTTCTATGGAAATTCTCCGGCGGGCTGAACAAGGGGGGTCCATGTGCAAACCCAAACCCTACTACCCCTTGGGGCGCCAGAATATGTATTATTCTCGTCCGTAACCTGCAACAAACGAGCGGCCCACCGCGACACTCGAACTTCGCTCTCGTTACCAACTTGACACACGTCTTGTCTTGGTTGATATCGCCTAACAACACGCCCTTTGTAAAATGTCCCGGTACCGAGTTGTCGTCTTCTAGCTCCACCTCCCCTTCTGCGTCTGCGTCTCGAAAGCGTGACCTTAGTAATGGATGCTAAGAAGCTCGACACGTTTTTAATGTACTGGTCGGATTTCTTTTTTTTTAAAAAAACTCATGATCCGACCTTGGTTGGCATTCATCAAGGGTCCAAAGAGAGGAGGAGGGCCTGCGACCAGAGCATACGGGAGAAAAAAAGGAGGCCAAGAAGGTTCGAACGCTGCGGGGACGTCGATCACGGGCATCCGTATCTGCAGGACATGTCTGGAAAGGGGGAAAAGAAAAAATCTGGCCCCCGCCTTGGCTTCCTTTGTTGCGCCGATGCCATTCGAGGGTCGCTTGTTCTCTTCGCCGAAGCGGCAGCGAAGGCCGGCACACGACACAGAAACACACAAAAAGTGAAGGGGTAGTAAGTAGTATGGGTGCCGCCCCGGGGGGGGGGGGGGGGGGGGGAGGTGGTTTCCCTTTTTTTTTTTTTTTTCTTTCTTTTTCCAAGAAGAGAGGGGATGACACACAGAGTTTTCCGGACGACATTGGACCACACGCCACTACCACATCCCATTCGTTGGCCCCCCTTGGAGGAGCAAAGAGGAAGAGACGAGAACAAGCCCAATCGCGATTTGGTCCGACGACGAGATGCCGGGCGGAGGAGGAGTGTGGACGTGGTTTGTTGGAGAAGTGACGACCACCACAACTCACTTTCGCCTCACCTTCGGCGGAAGCACACGGAGATAAGGGAAGAAGAGAAAACACAGACAGGTACAGAGAGGCGATACCGGACCAGACCAAAGCCCCCCGTCTCATCCCCCCTTTTGGCGCATCTTTCGGCCAAGACCCTTAATACACCAAACCCTTACTCCCCCAGATGCAATGCTGTTCATCATGAAGTTGGGTCATAAGATATCTCTCTCAACCCGACAAAACCACACGGATGCATTGAGCCGCAATCGCAAAGAGCGTCTCTTTTGCAGATGCACGCTAAGGCTAGGTAGGCTAGTTCAAGGTTGGTTGTCATCTCGGAAGAGGGATGCCGAGGGCTTCTATTCTACACTACTGCAGCGGTGAAGGTAACAAAGCAAGTAGTAGCGGACGGCTAATAAGCAATGCTTAGCGCTGGAGCGCTGGAGCGCCGCCGCGTTGCCTTCGCATGCTTGCGGGTGAAGGAGGGATCATGTGCGTTTGGATCTGCTTGTCCACGACTCTGGCGTTACATCGCGGCTGCCTCTCATCAAATCCTGGCACACTTGTTTGATTGACATTCTGCTGCCAGAGCTTGTGTATGTGTGTGTGTGTGTGTGTGTGTGTGTGTGTGTGTGTGTGTGCTGCCTTCTTCTCCCCCCCAGGCAAGGTTTAGGGATCGAATGCCATTCTGGGTACGACGGAAGTAAAGAGGGGAAAAACACACGACGTGATTGGATTGCCGTTGGGTTGGAGGTGGGAAACTCAGGATGCCATTGGGATATGATCATCGTCAAATAAGGCCGAATGGGTCTGCAAACCGCGAGGCCTCAAAAGACGGGCAGATCCTAGACTCTTGGCTCACAAGGTCTCTCTCTGGCTGCACCGTCGATCGATCAGCAGTGTTTCGTCGCGTCCGGGCTGGGGTCTGCTGAAACGGATAATGCGTGTGTGCCGGGATTGACGTTGGAGAAGGAGGGGGGGAGGTGGACAGCCCAAACATGCCGTTTGAGCCGCATCTGAAGCAAACTAGATCTTCAATGACTGGCGCGCCCTACGGATGGTTGGTTGGGTTGGCTTACGACTGCGGCACCGCGTTGCCGCAAACGCAGCGCGCCCATGTCGCCGTGGCCTTTCTTCTTCTACTCTTCTCTTTCCTCCTGAACATTCGGATCGTCAGGGGGGGAAGTGTGGTATCAAGATCCAAACATCCAGTTCGTTGGGAACTGACGAGAGAGTCCGTGATGTTTCTCACGCATTCCCACTCTCTACCGCCCCCTTCCCGCCCTTTTCTTTAGGGGGCCACGTCAGGCCTGGGATGATGGCTTGTAACGAACTTCAGAGCAAAAAGTGTCAATGGCCATGGGATCCGTAACACAAGCATCTCGAAGTGTCGAGCCCAGGGGCAGATCGAGTCCGGTCTGTCGAACGGGGCAGCTGCCGCCGCGAGGTTAAACGGAAAGGTACGACCAGGGGACTCTTTCGCGAGTACGCGAGTGTAAGTTAACAGGAGAGAGAGATGCAAACGACCGCTTGGGTACCGACGTCGGCTGGAAGGGGGAGGAGACGGAAGAGCGCGTCGAGGGTTTAACTCAAAGTCTCTGGCCGCAGGTAGATGCCCCCTTCGCTTTGATTTAGCTTTCTTGGTCTCTGCCGCTGTGGTTGTGGCCCGTAGCCAAGCCATACAACACTGCAACTGCGACTGCTTAACAGAGAATTAGAGCGAGAAGAGAGAAGAGCGAGCAACCCTTCCCCCCAAGCAGGCTTTTCGTATGGGTGGGTTGGCACAGCCAGCCGGCGAGGCACAACGTAGCGGAAGGGCAGGTTGAGACATGCCATCTGAAGGGCGATTCGTTGAACGGGGGCGACAATTCTCGGGGCTAAAGGCGCGTTTGGTATGTCGGTTTCGTGCGACTGCCGTTGAGGAGGGGGGAGGGGGGGCAAAGAGACACACACATGGAGATGGGATGAAATCCACGGACGGTTGAGACCCGGGTGGGCGATATGGGTGGATGGATGGTCAGCTTGGGGTGTGGGAAGAACCTTTGGTATAAGAATTGGCCGTCTCTGCTCGTATCCTGCCGCCGAAAGGTTGGGTCAGCGGCCTGCGATTATCTCATCATCTCTTCATTTCTCAGTACCAACTCTTTCTTTACTGCGGCCGGCCCGCCTTCTTCCCCATCTTCTCTTTCAGCTCTCAAATCAAAATTTCCCTCATCTCTCCAACGTCAATATGCAGCTCTCATTCCTCATCCTGCCCCTCCTGTCCCTCACGGCCCTGGCCAAGGATCACAAGGGAGGTGGCAGGAACTCGACTCAGGCTCAGTGCAAGCGATTCTTGAAGGGCGAGACGCTGGTCAAGATTGCTGGCAATGACACCCTGCTGGCCGAGATCACCAACAACAATGCCACCAAGATCGATCTCATCAAGAAGAAGGCCGCCGAGATCCGGCCCAAGCTCGACGAGGCCAAGAAAAACGCCACCCTCATGACGACCTGTGACCAGGTCCGGGCCGTCCAGATGGAGAACGGACAGTGCATGTTCATGAGGCGCATGGAGCAGTTGACGAAGCTGGTTGCCAACGAGACCGCCCTGAACGCCGTCACCAAGAACAACGCCACCAAGGCCGAAAAGCTCAAGGCGAGGGTCCAGCAAGGTCAGGCCAAGTTGGCTGAGATGCAGAAGAACTCCACCCTCCTCCAGTACTGCTCGGCGAGAACCACCAAGGGAGAATGCAGGCAGATGAACAGGTTGAGGTAAGGCGGAACACACCCCCCTATGAGATGTCACGTTATTAATCACCGATACAGCAAACTTGTTGCGCTCTCCAAGAACGACACTGCTCTGAACGAGAAGTTCAATGGTAACACCACCAAGATCGAAATGTTCAAGGCGAAGGCCCCCAAGAGGGAGGCTAAGCTCAACGCGATGATGAACAACTCCACCCTCATGGGCGTTTGCCAACAGCTCAAGAAAGGCGATGGCGGCAGCAGGAGCGGCTCTCAGAACAGCAGCAACGGTATCGACTCCGGTGCTGTTGGTGTCCGCACTGTTGGCGCTCTCAGCTTGGCCGCTGTTGTTTCCGTAGTCCTCGGCTTGGTGATGTAAGCTGTTCTTTGAGAAAGTCAAACAACTGCTGGCAAGGACTAGTCCGTTGTATACACAAACGGATGTCGGTGAAAGACATCGGTCTCGAATAACAATGCGGAAGAGGATGAGACCGATGTAGGTCGCCATGACGTTGGTATGTGCGCGCCTTGTACAAAAAACCGCAGTCGGTGGGTACAGTTTTGTGTTTCACTCATTCGCATGGATCGACATGGACCTGATGGTGGCAGTCCATCGTAGGGCTCAATCTATGATATGGTATATTCATATGTAATGAGTGGTTCAGGGTAATGTTGTAGAGCGGAGAGGAAATTTGAAAGTTCAGCAGTCGTTACCACTTGATTTTCTGTGATTGGGATTACGTCGACAGTGGTGAACCAGCCAGGCCTGATTTCACGTACGCCTCTCCTCCTTAATGTGAAGCGACGTGTTCGTGGTTTCCGTGGTTTCTTCAAAATGGTAACGTTGCAATGCCGTACGATCTCGAGCGTGATGGATGTCGCAACCAAAACGCAGTAAGAGGATGGATGAACTTGACCAGGAAGTTAGCAGGGGAACACCACGTTATTCTTCGGGGGCTCACAGATATTGCAAGCAAAACCAAAAACGACCGAAAGCTTCCGTAGTCCATTTAGAAAACAATCGGCGAAGGAATAGGATAGATTAGATGTAAATGTTTTTTGGTGCATCGATGAAATCGTCTGGGGCAGTTGTAAGTATGGGCCACAATGCAAACGTCCATGACCTACTTCGGGGATGATTGGCGAATCTTAGGCGAATCTTAGAGTGGCCTTTCCAGGTGTAACCTGATTTCACGCGGGGGCAGACCCGCGAACGGTCTTGTTTTGTTGAACCAGCGGCTGTCCGATTCAGCCATCAGAATCGTCGCCGCCGCCATCAAAGAGACCGTTGCCAATATCCATGCCACGAGTCGTGAAATTTAGTGTCTTACGCCAGGAAGCTTCCATCGCCTTCTTGCGGTTAGGAGACCATGGCAAGATTGGCGACCAACGTACTGAGGTTTGCGGTCGGACGGGACGCCTTCCACGCAAGTAATTACTGGTGAGATTCTGCTCGAGCTCGTGAGGTATCCAGTGTTGGTTCAGTTCGCAATGAGGCTGTCTCTGAGGCGAGGGAGTGCGAAAGCGCGCCTCCATCCCTCGAGAGGCTGGAACACCGTTGACGAGATTGGCGTCAGGAGAAGAACCCGGCGGGATTTCTCTGTCAAACATGGCGATAAAGGAATTGTTTTGAGATACAGCACGGCCGGCGGGGGATCTTTGGAAGTTTTGACTGGAATTGGAACCGACCCGATGACCTTGCTGGTCTATGTCGCAGTCTCGGAGACGCTGGATCTTCTCTTGGGGACTGTCGATATAGCTCGCTATAGTTTGTTGCGGTCTGTTATCGATACAGTCTAAAGTCTCGACCTGAGTGTTTCCCATTAGAACATCCGAGCTGGACCTAGACGCCTGGCTGTGCAAACTCGGAGCAGGGGCATCTGAGCGGCGCAACGACACGATAGTGGCTGGCGAACCTTCAGCGGAACACAATTCGAAGCGGTTTGTCGTAGAAAGCTGACATCCACTGAGATCAATCTTTGAATCTCGACTTCGCGGGCCGCAGGGGTCGTTCTTGGGCATGGCCTGATCCTGGGGCTTCGGGGTAAAGCGCGGCAAGATGGCTTCTGTAGAAGGGCGGATTCCCATGGCGACCGAATCGGAAGGCAGGCTTTTATGCGCGGTAGTATTGCCGGGAGAAGTACTTTTTGACACACAAGTGAGATCAGAAGATGAATCGGAGTCAACTGATCTGAACAGCCGGACAAGACTCGCGGCCTCGGGGGAGAGACTCCTGCGCCCGTGATCGCTACTGATATGTTTTGGCGAACATTCGGCAGAATCGACTGTGTCTTGATTGCTGATCAGAGTCTCGGAAGTTGATGAGCGACCTCCTTCCATTTTGTAGTCATGGTCTTTCTTGATGTGTGAATTTTCTCTGACAATTTGTATGCTGTCGATCTTGTAGTCATCGGTGACAACGGGTGCCAGAAACATCAGGGCGTCCTCGTTGCAAGTCGCGTTGTACTCGTCGACCGCTTTCTCGACTCTTTCCATGAGCCGCACGAAGCCTTCAACGTAGTCGGAAGGCAAAGAGCTTGTGGCTTCGTAGGCGAGTCTGCTCGTAGATAAACGGAGATTCTGTCCCGTCGCCATTTTGAGACATTGACGAAGAATGTATTTGGAGTCGGGAATAGATGCTGTGCAGAAGAGGAAGTCTGTTCGAGAATGCTTTGGTTAAAAGGCTAAGTGAAGGAGAGAAATAGTGAAGAGGGTGAGGTACGATTTGAGAAAGTCCAAAGGGAGATTGGACCTCCGGGGGTTTGGGAGAAGGTGCGAATTAGCAGGCAACAATAAACCGAAGGGGGTCAACTCTTGTTGTTGGCTCTTGCCTTGGCAATTGCCTGGTCAATTTACGAAGCCTTCAGGTCGGATATTGCAGAATGAGTTCCATCGTTGCTCTTCATCAATTCGGTTGAGCCCATCACTCTAGACTCATCTTCGTTGTAGCTTTCAGCTATCATTCAGAGCAAAGCCGAATTTGAAACCATGCGATCAAGAGTGTTGAAATACGTATATCTGGGAGCTTTCATTAGACTTTCCCAGCAAAGTTTGCGTAAAATCTTGCCATGATCGATGCCATGGTAGAAGACCTCAAGAGTTACGATTATGTCTATCTTCAATATTTAACTCGAGGTGAAAACCCCAAAACTGTCCACAGCAGTAAAGTCTAATCATCAATTATCAAATGTCGAGAACATGTGGTTGCCTCCATGAGGTGTATATTTTCCACGTGGGCCGCCTACGCTGGTCCGTAAGTCATCGACTTCTAGTCTTATCTTACAAGGTCTTCTCATAAAAGATCACTCGAACAGGGCTTTGCATTAAAAGAGAAAAGCACCCAACCCAAACATGTTTATGTCGGACGCGACTCGGTCCTGCTCCTGGGAATGAGAACTCTCAATGTCCCCGGCCTTGCCAAAGCCAGTAATCGCCTTTGCTGCAGCCTTGCCTCGCGAGCCCTCGACCTTGATCGTCGGGACTCTCAAGCATCCCCCTCTAATGGCTGGAATCAAGATACCACCACCTTCCTCTTCGAAATACGGAAGACTAATCCGGCTCCAGCTCTCGGGGTCCTTGCCTGCCGGACCATCGGGCTTCCATAGCCACGTAACCCTCTTCACCTGCAAGTCCTCCTCTGGCCAATCTTCCGCGGGGAGCGAACCCGTCTTCCGCTGATAGTTCCGTTTCAACCACGCCTCGATATGCTCCGGTTGTTCAACAACTTGCAAGTCCTCAAAAATCAACCGCAGAACCTTCTGGTCATCATTATTCATCGTCTCGCACCATAGAGGACCAAGCACACGTTGGCGTAGTACGATGTCGTCGGCGTTCCACTCCAGCCAGTTGACTTGACGGTCATGCTTCGTCAACTTCGGCGCATGGCAAAGCTTACTGATCTCTTCCTCTCCTTCAGGTTTCCAGCCCACGTCTTTCAGAGGTGGAACGTGCAAGCCGCGGCGAAGGCCGTCGACCAACATCTTCGCTGCCAACGGGGTGACGATGTCATGCAGGCCCTGCGTGGTGCAGTTCTCGGGGACAGGAATACCGGGCAGTGGGGTCTGAGATAGAACCGTGCCGTGATCATAGGTTTTGTGGTGGAGTGTTTGAAGGGTGATGCCGGTGTGCGTGCGCCGTTGGAGGAGCGTGTGTTGCAGAGGCGCAGGCCCTCGGAAGCTGTTCATCTTTGGTTAGCAACTAGGTTGCTGGCGAGCCAGGGTGAGATATACTCTGGAAGAAGCGATGGGTGGACATTCAGTCCACCATACTGCGTGAGATTCAAGAGCCTTGGCGGTACGAAGAGGCCAAATGACACGGCGATGATCAAGTTGATATTGTTTTCGAACTGTCCACGTCAGTCGCCTAGACGACTTTTGAATGGTGAAGCCGACGTACCTGCCATCCAGTGAAGGTGTCCCTCACATGGATTGGCAACCCAAGATTTTCAGCGAGGGATTTGAGAGGCACTAGAAACACAGGTCAGTTCACCCTATTACGAATCGATTTACCAACCGTAGGACGACACGCACCCTCGCGAATCTTCTTCATCCCCCTGCCCGTCAGCTTCCCCGGTCGCACAACGACATCCAATGACTCAATCAACGCCGGATTGCGCCTCTTCTCTGCGTTCAACGCGTCGAGGGCAGCGCAACTGAACTCATCGGATCCGCAGAATAGAATCCGGAGCGGGTCCGAGCCGGACTTGGCTCCGGCGGCGGCTGAGTACTGCCGGCAAGTCGGTCGGCGGAGGACGCCTGACGCTCGTACGAGAGCGGCAGATCGCACAGCCAGCCATTTCATATTGAGCGTAGACGTCTACTCAAAACTGGCATCTCCCCGCAAAGTTATCCTGCACGAATTAAGAAAAACTACAAATGAAGGTTTCTAGGCCAGGAAATAACCGCAAGCAACAGGACATGAGGAGGAAGTGGATATTGTGGGACGATGCTGTTGCTGATACAAGGATGTACTGTTGAAGCGTGTAGTTGCAACAACATTCAACATGCAACTTTATCCAGCTTATTCAACAAAGGGTCATTGCAGCCAAGCGAGCAGAACAACACCCTGAGATCCATGGATGGATGTATCCCCGGAATTTGGGAGAGGCAGAAAACGTGGCTTATAACAATTAAAACAATAAGGAGAAATGTGGTTTCGGGAATACTTTTGATCCCCATTACTATCGTCTGCGGCCCAGTAAGAAACCGGCCTTTCTTCCAAACTCAACTCCTCAATAGGAGCAGGAGTAACCCGGAAAGTTGGAAGACCACCGCTACTCAAAAGTCCCCATCCAAATATGGGGCACCTTCAAGTTCCATGACATTATTTCCAAAAGCATCATGTGCAAGCCTTGTTGTTTTGCAAGGCAATCAGAGTCAAAGACTAATGCAGCAGTCCTTGGAATCACCCATGAATCATTCGTCTTCCCTGGCCGTTGCCGCCATCCGCCAATGCCTCCTGCGTATTTGATCATCAATGAGTGAGCTTAAAGTCGCCAAGGTCTCATCCCTTGATGTGATGTGTTGTGATGTACTGTGATAACATTCACATTTGACACTGATGTGGTATGGTAACTGTCGGGAAAACGCGACTGAGGGTTCAACCCACTGGTTTAACCTAATGTTTCAACCAAACCTCATCTGTCCATGTCTATTTACATCTCAAAAGCATCATACAAAGACAATTACATACGGCTTTCATTAGAAACTGTCTTGCGCATATCATATTGGTTTTTTTTTAAAAGAACCTTGATAATACCAGACCATGAATATTCCATTTAAAGATTTTGAGTCATTAACATTGAGCTTGTGTATAAAAGAAGTTGTTGTGCCCAGCCAATGCAGGCGTGGTATCATATAGGCACAATGTCATCCAATCCACCACTAAATACCCTTTAATACGCATGCGCTAGATCATGTACGCCGTAATCGCATAAAAGCACATCCGTTGAGGGTTCGATACCCCAGATTAGCTACGCAACCTCGATTCTCGAGTTTAGTAGCGTTTGCGCTGCCACCAGCGGCGGCGACGGTACGGGGTGTGGGTGGCGGGAGGAGAATAGTGGTCGACCTTGGTCCTCTGCTGGCGGCGCTTGTGACGACGACCGCTGCAGCATGTGAAGAAGACGATGATGGTGCCGAGCAACAAGCAGATAGCGGCAGCGAGCAAGGTCCAGAGCGCGACATCGAAGTGAGCGTAGCTGTCGCTATCGCTGCCGTCATCGCTGTCGTTGATGTTCTTGCGGACAAGCGCGAAGCCAACCCATTCGCAGATGAGAGCGACCAGAGTGATGATGAAGGCAACGCCGGAAACAAGCGCGGCGAAGAGAGAGCCGAACAACCCGGCACCAGCAGAGAGAACGAAGGCGATGAAGGCAACCGCGGCGCCGATGGGGTGAAGGATCATGACGCGGGTGAGGGCCTCAGCTGTGTTCGAGGAGTAGACTGAGTACCGGGCACCATCAGCGTCGGTCACGATCTGGGCAGGGTCATAGCCAATATGGGAGCCGGAGCATCTGTCGGAGCCACTATGATGTGTAAGTAAATGAAAGCTCGAATTGGGAGAAGGATGACGTACCCAGAGTTGCCGCCGCGGATGCAGTACCCAAAAGTGCCAAAAGTGATCTCGTCACCCGCAGACGCATCGCTGAGCTTCACCGTCAAGATGGAAATGTTATTCACTACTGGCGCAGAAATGCTGGTGACGACCAGTAGGACCGTTGCTACGAGGAGAAGGAAGGTACCAAAGTGGTGGATGAACCCGGTGACAGCCATGGTGCTAGATATCACTGCCGACTGGCTAGTTGATGGGCGGTTTTTGTTGATTGGTATTGAGCTCTGTTGAATGATACAAGTGGCGATAGGATATAGAACAGATGAACATGTCCGTCAAAGGGAGGGCGAGACGGTGCGCATATAAACACCACTTCCTTAGGGCCCCTGATTTGGGCGACGAAGCAGGAAGTTGCATGATGTGCGATGATCTGTGACTGTGACCACGCTGGGCACACCGTTCGGGGCCAAGAATGCCCATTAAGTCAGGGTCTCGAGGCAGCCCAGCGGATGCGACGTCATCATCGTGGCCAGGACCGACCATGGCAGCCCATTGTCGTGGCTTGACAGAAGCTAATGGTCCCTGGCTATCGCAAACAGTTCCCCGCGCCACGGTTGGTCGGCGCGACTAGGCTCCTCCGTAATTGTTCTCTTTGGTTCGAGCGAAAGCCGGTGATGGTGGCTTTTGGGGAGAGAACGTGGCATTGAGGGTCCTGAACCGTAACGTACTAGCGTTATCGCCAAGCTGATTGGTCCGCCACTGCGTCGCTTGCCGATCTAAGGTAGGGTATTGCAAGTTGCAGTTGTTCCTTGTTTTGCGGCCCTGGGATGACGCCACGCCCTAAACCAACCCTTGCACTGGCAATTGAACTTCAAACGTCAGAGACGTTGAGCAAGGTGACTGCCTTTCCCTGGTAGGTAATCCAAGTGTTTTCCTCGTTGGTGCTGTCCGCAGCCCGTCGTCAGGAAGGCACACGAGGTGGTAGCACTAGGGAGAGCCTTGAAAGACATTTTCGTCATGGTCGACAATCTTTTCGTCTTGCAATCTGATGTCGGTATGTCAAGTGTCATCGGTCTTTCCCGTGTCGGTTCAGTTCCTTCGGCCGAGAAGGTCGATAGGTCAATGCATCGTCCGGGACCGCATAAAATTAGGCTATGCAGCCGAAACATGAACAGTCCCATCCGATAATCTGATCCAATCCAGAGTCGTTTTGCTGTCTGTCTGCCATCCCATCTCCGAATGCATTTGTCTCTCTGGTCGAGATATGTTATTCCGTCAAGCGAGACACGCCTGGCCACTCAAGCGCGGTCTAAGGCGAAACATGTTAACTCCGACTTGGCTGATGGCTATGAGTTCCTAACAACCTTGACCTTCGTGAACGGCGAAGATGTTGGTTAAGGGCGCATAATCCTCGTTTTGAAGTATCCACGGGACGAGCCGCGAGGCAGAAATGCGGCCTGGCTGCACGATTCCGTTTAGAGGAGTGTAGGGTATCCTAATCGCTAGTTCCCAGACATTCAGTCTTTTCCTCGCAATCGCTGGAGGTGCACAAGTCCATTTAGGATGGGAGGAGCTCGCGCCAATCGCTCACGACGTTGTATTCGATCATGAATGGCGCGTTCGCTTCCTTCCCTCGATTTGGTGCCGAGGAGAATATCCTCCCAAAGCTGGCTTCTGGCAGAGGCCGGGATCTGCCCGCCGGTCTCCCAATCCGAAAGACCCTCGGCCATAATGTCTTCGGGCATGGAATCCTTCAGCACGGTTGAGATGGCTGTCTCTGGGCGTTTCTCAGGCCAAGGCCCATGTAGTGGTGATTTGCGGATTGCGGCGGAGTGGATGTATCCTTCGGCTGGGAACATGTGTACCGTGAACTCCTTGTGTTCCTCATCGGTCGTGGTCTCTCTCATTTCAGTCGAATTTTCGGATTGGATTGTGTTTATGATGGGATCGGTCGAGGTCGCGCTCGTTAGAAAGGTCTTGACGGACCCGTTCGATCGAGGCGTCGCAAGTTGGTATTTCAGCGGGCTCATACCGATGAGTTCCTTGGCCTGGGACTGGTTGGCCAGCACCGCAATAAACGACGAGTTGTGGTCCTGAATTGGTGGCGCCTGATGAGTCGTTGGACTATAATAACCCAGGGGAGTAACACTTACATCCAGCTTTCTGAAGACCTCAACGCCGGCGAACTTTTGCAGCGAGTGTAGAACGGCGCGTCGCTCTGCGAACCTCGTCGGTCTCGGCGAGACAGTGACCTGAATTGTCCGCTGCCCGAGCTTGTATGAAAGATTATGAAGGACGCGGTGTCCTTTCGTAGACATTTTGCGGTGTGGTCGAATATGGTGAATTCTTCTGTGCTGCGAAAGCGCATCTCCGAACTAGAAGCTCCTTTCAAAGGAGCTTGAGGTGGAGTAGTGTACTGTGCGGTTTACATTTGGTGCACAGTCTTCTGGCTGGGTGCCCCGCCATGGCGGGGAGTGAGCACCTCAGAGGCCGAGCCCTTCTAGAACAGCTTGGAATGCGCATACGACATTCATCTCTACTGCCTGCCGTGTCAAGGTCTGCCTCTATTCAGAATCTCTTTCCCTACGTAAAGTAGAAAACCTCACTTCGAAGTGTTGCTTTAGAAACAAGACGAGCTTAACAAACCTACAAACGCGTCTCGAACACCTGAAATCGTTCCAACAGACCGAGATTAAGCAACCATGGCCGCCATCATCGATGCCGATGACGCGATGGAGCCTACCCTCCAGTCCCTCCTCGACCAGCGCTCGTTGCGCTGGATCTTCGTTGGTGGAAAGGGTGGTGTCGGGAAGACTACGACCTCATGCTCCCTTGCCATTCAACTGGCCAAGCACCGCCGTTCCGTCCTCCTCATCTCTACCGACCCGGCGCACAACCTGTCTGACGCCTTCAACCAAAAGTTCGGGAAGGAGGCTCGTCTGATTGATGGCTTCGACAACCTGAGCGCCATGGAGATCGATCCCAACGGTAGCATGCAGGATCTTCTCGCCGGTCAGGGCGAGGAGATGGATGCTATGGCTGGTGGACTGGGCGGCATGATGCAGGACCTCGCATTTGCCGTACGTTTGCCTCCTCCATTGTTCAGGTGAACTCTACTAACACAGCATCACTACAGATCCCGGGTATTGACGAAGCCATGTCTTTCGCCGAGGTTCTCAAGCAAGTAAAGTCCATGTCCTACGAAACGATCATCTTCGATACCGCGCCCACCGGTCACACCCTGCGTTTCCTGTCCTTCCCTTCCGTCCTCGAAAAGGCCCTCGCAAAGGTCTCCCAGCTCTCCTCCCAATATGGACCTCTCTTAAATGGCTTCCTTGGCCAAGGTGGCCAGTTGCCTAACGGCCAGAACCTGAACGAGATGATGGAGAAGCTCGAGACGCTGCGCGAGACCATTTCCGAAGTCAACTCACAGTTCAAGGACGAGGCCCTCACGACCTTTGTCTGCGTCTGCATTCCCGAATTCTTGTCCCTGTATGAGACGGAGCGCATGATCCAGGAGCTGGCCAACTACGGCATCGACACTCACAGCATCGTCGTCAACCAGCTTCTTTTCCCGAAGAAGGGAAGCAACTGCGACCAGTGCAACGCCCGCCGGAAGATGCAGAAAAAGTACCTCGAGCAGATCGAGGAGCTCTACGACGAGTTCAACGTCGTCAAGATGCCTCTGCTCGTCGAGGAGGTGCGTGGCAAGGAGAAGTTGGAGAAGTTCAGCGAGATGCTGACCACGCCTTACACCCCTCCCGAGATGGACGCGTAAGGCGGTTTGTGGACGTTCGGGCTTGTGGTGTTTCGGCGGACGGTGCGATGCGGTTCAAAACATGACTTTCACGACGGAATGGCAGCATGAGGCGTCAAGAGTCACGAGTGGAGACATAGAAATACATCCACAAACGATTTGATACCCGTTGATATGTGCAGGAGACTTTATTGAGATGCGTGTCTGCTACGTACGGCAATAGCTCAGCAAAACAAATTGTTTAGGAGAAGCATTGCTTTTGGGATGCTTCATATACCGTTCTAGTATTGGCCTTCCCTGCGTAATATTTGCAATTATTCCACCATCAATTCAACCGTAGACCCTCCCCAAACCAAAAACAAAAGCCTCCCAATCCACCTTATAAACGCCGTAGACTTCTTTTGAGTACTGTCCTCCTCTTGGCATGTGAGGATTCAGTTTATGCCATGTTTTCCAGAATGATAAGCCGTGATGCATTGCGCGTCGTCTAGTAGTATTACAAGTGAAATGTAGGCGGTTAACGACCGGTTCTTGGAATCGTCGCAGAGAGAAGAAACCACAAAAAGCGGCGACTCAGAGCTCCCTGTAATCGCTAGGACGCACGCGTTTTTGACGATTCTGATGACGGTGAGGGTTGACAGGCCTCCTAAAGTAGGCGTCGTCGTCATTGCTCGGCTGGGTGAAGTTGTGGCGTTGCTGCTGGTTGAAGCCGCCTCCCATAACCCCGCCATTCATTCCATTCATGCCGCTGCCAATCATTCCACCGTTCATTCCACCATTCATACCATTCATGTTGCCAAAATTACCGCCGTACATGTTGTTACCCATGTCGAAGCCGCCATTTATCGGGTTGAACCCAGGCATGCCCATCATGGGATTCATCATGCCCATCATTGGCATACCCATGTTCATGTTGCCCATGTTGCCCATATTTGGCATATTCGGCATGTTCGGCATGCCCATGAAGCCGTTCATCATGTTCATGTTACCAAATCCCATCATGGGATTCATGTTCATGTTACCCATACCGTTCATGCCGTTCATCATGTTTTGTTCTTGCTGTTTCTGCATTGCCTTGGGCGCTTTCGGGATCTTGGGGTTCTCCATCAGCTCGTCGGCAGGACGCTTCTTGGAGTTGGTTGATTCCTCAGAACCAGCGCGTTCGGCTGCTTGGACAGGTGCAGACGTCGCTGACGCCGATTGAGGTGTTCCGTTAACCGGGGCGGCAGAAGCAGCTGTGGCAGCGAGAGCAGTCGAGGGAGATTTCTGGGGCGTTGGCGACTTTGCGGTTCCATTTGGAACATCTAGCTTCATTTCCTCCAAGGTCTCCTTTGCGGCCTCTTTCGGCGAAACAGCTTGGACCGGAGAGGCGGCGGTCGCAATCGGGGTCTTAACCTCGGTCTTTTCCTTCAAATGCTTCTTAATCTTGTCGGCAGCTTCCTCATCAGCTTTCAAGTCGTCGATTAGAACACCCTCGTTAGAACAGTTCGGGCAGACGAAGTCCGATTCGATGAGAGCATTGGTGATGCAATCATTGCAATACGTCTTCTGGCAGCACGGGGTCTTCATTGGGTCTATGAACATCTTCTTGTCGATGGGGCACTCCAGTCCCGCCTCCTGCAGCTCCTTGTCTCCCATAGCGATTGCCTTGGCAGCAGAGGCTGAAGACTTCGCCTTGGCTTGGAATTGTTCCCATGACGCCTTGTCAGGCTCAGCGATAACGAATTCTCCCTCTGCATTGACCATGATGCCTGATGGCCTCTTGGTTTCATCGTCGCCGCTCTGAGCCAAAGCGACAGACTTGTCGACCGTCCGCAAGAACGACCTTGGAATACCCGTAGTGCGTTTTACGCGCGGGCGATTGTCGAACTCGGGATCATCATTTGTCGGGCACAACTGAATCCAGTGGCCCTTCTCTCCACAACGATAGCAGATGTATCCGTTGGGAGGATCGTGGTCAGGCACATTCGCTGGCTTCTTCGATCCTGGCTTGAAAACCGGGGTTTGACTATGGCATGATTAGTAAAGCTCTATTCCAGGGCTGGCTCTGGGACACTTACTGTGACATCTCCTCCTGCTGGGCAGACCAAGACTCAGTTTGGGCCTGGAACATGGCCGCCATTTTCTCTTCTTCCGTCATGGCGTTATTCATCTGGCTGATGGCATTCGACGTCGCCTTGGCAGTCACCGTCGCTTTTGTCGTCTGTTCCTTGCGGGAAGAGTTCTTCGCAGCAACAGGCATCTTCCCCGAGACGTATCGAGCGCCACGGCCAGCGCCAGGTTTTGCAGCTGGTAGGCGGCGGGCGACAACAGTCGTTGACCGAGGAATAATTGTCGTGTCATCGTCGTATTCTGGTTGATGTTAGTTGGGGTCGCTGCCGCAGTACGAGAAAGGTAGTTACCTTCGCTTCCATCTTCGGAGTAGATCGCCAAGTCAAAGTCCGTGCCGTCACCAAGACCGCTCTTCAAAATGATGTCGCGCTTCAACTCGAACACAGAAATACCAGTGCCGTCAAACTCAACTCGTGTCGGCTCTTTCTGAGACTTGAACTTGAAGAAGACGGAGGATGCCATCGTGTCTGATTTGTGTGGCTTGGGTACGCCAGTTGATCGAAGCAGAAGTCGGCAGCAGTATGATCGTCTTCAAAATTTGATTGAGCGACGTTGGTAGACTCGGAAAGCGACCACGTAGACGCAAAGCTAGGTGAGTAGAGAGTGATTCGATGCTAGTAATTTTTCTTGATGCTTTTTGAGTGATCTCTCTTGCGCTCTGCACCTCTCAAGAGTAATGAAAATCAATTCTGATTTACTTGGAAGAACAAGGAAATAAGGGTAATGGAGTGTAGAGAAAGAGTACAATGCCAAAGAGGCCGACACCAGATGGAAGATAGGCAGCCCTTTGAGTGATTCCCTCCTCACAGCCAAAAATACCTCGACACCACGCGCACCATCAGTCGAGAAGCCTCAGTAAACCAAAGATAAGATTCCTGGTCAGTATCCGTGTACGTGTAGCGGAGGGAGCAGTTGTCAAGTTCTGCCTGCCAATAGACGTGGCAGGTTTCGGGAGCAACAATGGGTTCGCTGAGCGGGCACTTGCGTCGCTTGTCGCCGAGATTCCGGGATTTGTTTGGTCGAAGGCTGAGCAGCGGAAAGCGCGTCGCACAGTTGTACAAGGACGAGATTCTCAGAAGGGCGACGCGTTGCAGTCAAAGAGAGGGACGAGAGCGGCGTTGTGGTGATATTCGTAGCAGGAAAAAGAGGAGTAACGCAAAGGGGGAGGAGAAGTCATATAGCCGGCTTGGGCTGCAGGAAGGAGTCTGGTACCCACCCTTCCAAGGTAGGTTGGTCACTGCCCTGGGCTGCCAGTGCCACCTGATTCTGTAGCACACCTCGCACTTGTTCTGGGCGGTACAACAGGCAGCGATGGCACGTGAGGTGTCGGAATTCCTCAGCAGCCTGAGGCCTAACTTTCTTTGTCAGCCTCCTGCAGAAATTTGAGTTGAGTCAGAGCCTGTGCAGTTGGCACCAGCTGAGGATATGTGGCAGCTAACCAAAGATCTGCCGTTGAACACCGCCTTCTCCAGAAAGCAGGAGGTTGTGAATCACGTGCCTTATCACGCAAAAGTCCTTCGGATGGCCTTAGCGGCTCCAGGTCCACGCATTAGCAATTGGCTGGTCCCTTAATTACTCCATCTCCGGTCCCCCCTTTAACTGATACGGCCGGTGCTTGCCGAAGCGCCACGCATTGAGAACCCCGCCATCCGAGCTGTGGGCAGGTGCATGTGGTGGTTGTGGTACTCGTTGCGCAGCAGAATTCTGGTCAGCTCTATTGCGCCCGATGTAGAAGGTCCAGTCCGGCGTCATGCCCCGCACCTCGTTGTTGAGCGGTCTTGCCCGCCTTCAGGCTACTCAAAAGCTTCTTTCTTCAACTCCTAGATTCCTCCCGTGTTGGCAGCAGACCCGGATAGCTGATAATCGTCTTTCCTACCTCACCCCCGCAATAAAAGCACACCAAGCTCGCAAGATGGCTCCCAACCTCGACGGCTACTTCAAGCAGGTCGATGCTGACTCCGACCACTTCATCGAACGCCTCAGGAAGGCTGTTGCGATTCCTTCGATCTCTGCCGATGTCTCCCGCCGTCCCGATGTCGTGAAGATGGGCGAGTGGCTCGCCGGCGAGCTGAAGTCTCTCGGAGCCTCCGTCGAGCTTCGCGCTCTCGGCGAGCAGCCTGACAAGCCTGGTCTGCAATTGCCGCCCGTTGTCCTTGGAAGATACGGAAACGACAAGAACAAGCGAACGATTCTGGTGTATGGTCACTACGATGTCCAGCCTGCTGAAAAGAGTGACGGCTGGGCTACGGAGCCCTTCGAGCTTTCTGTCGACGACAAGGGCCGTATGTTCGGTCGTGGCTCTACAGACGACAAGGGTCCCGTGCTTGGCTGGTTGAACGCCATCGAAGCTCACCAGAAGGCCGGCATCGATTTCCCCGTCAACCTCCTTATGTGCTTTGAGGGTATGGAGGAGTACGGCTCCGAAGGTCTTGATGATCTCATTGAGGCGGAGGCCAAGAAGTACTTTGCCGACGCCGATGCCGTCTGCATTTCCGACAACTACTGGCTCGGAACTGAGAAGCCCTGCTTGACCTACGGTCTCCGTGGCTGCAACTACTACTCGGTTGAGATCTCTGGCCCTGGTGCTGATCTTCACAGCGGTGTCTTTGGCGGCACTGCTCAAGAGCCCATGACTGACTTGGTTCGTGTCCTCGGTTCTCTTGTTGACACCGATGGCAAGATTCAGATCCCCGGCATTAACGAACAGGTCGCTCCTGTTACCGCCGAGGAGGAGACTCTCTACGACGGCATTGCCTTCACTATGGAAACTCTCCAAGAGTCCCTTGGTAGCAAGACCACCATCTTCGAGGACAAGAAGCCTACTCTCATGGCGAGATGGCGTTACCCCTCTCTCTCAGTTCACGGCATTGAGGGTGCTTTCTCCGCCCCAGGTGCGAAGACTGTGATCCCCGCCAAGGTTACTGGCAAGTTCTCTATCCGTACAGTGCCGAACATGGAGATCGAGGCCACCAACGAGGCTGTCTACAAGTATGTGAAGGAGCAGTTCGCCAAGCTCAACAGCAAGAACACTCTCAAGGTCTGGGCTCAGCACACCGGCAAGTGGTGGGTTGCGTCGCCCAAGCACTGGAACTTCACTGCTGCCGCCAAGGCTACCGAGCGTGTCTGGGGTGTCCAGCCCGACTTCACTCGTGAGGGTGGAAGGTGAGAAATCCGTTGTCTCTTTGCATATAGCTTATGCTGACTCATCGTAGCATTCCTGTTACCTTGACCTTCGAGCAGGCCACTGGCAAGAACGTCTTGCTCCTGCCCATGGGTAGCTCTACTGATGGCGCTCACTCCATTAACGAGAAGCTGGACAAGCGCAACTACATTGAGGGCATCAAGCTTTTGGGCGCCTACTTGCACTACGTTGCCGAGGAGCCTATGGCATAAATGATCGCGTGATACGCAGGGTGAGGGGAGTTCAGATAAAGCCGATTCGGTCTCGCACAAACGGTTATGTGCACTTTGCGGCAAAGTTCTGGCCGGCTAACATGCCTACACAGTCCGGGCAATCAGCAACTAGTTGGGGAAAGCTGAAGCAGAATGGCTTCAAGCCTGCGTAATCCAAATCATAGGACACGAAATCAAATACCCAAGTAAATTCTGTCAATTATTGCGTAAATCAGCTCTATGTGAGGGGGTATTACTCCGTAACATGTCATAGTGCGCGATCAGCGGTGGTGGTATATCGTGTGCTAGCAAAGTAGATTAAAAAAAATCCCAAACGCCGGGGTGAATGAAGAGGCCGTGCAACCGGCTCGGATATCTCATGAGTGGAGGGGGTATCTATCGTAGCTTCTCCCAGGCTCCAAACGAAGCTCTACTTCCTCCGGGCGGCCATCACTCGGCGACTCCGCCTCTTCGCCACAACCTCAGGGTCCCAGGTCCCGGAAAACATATCCTCCAGGTCATCTTCGTCCTCGGAGTCAAAGACGATCTCAACCTCCTCGGGCTCGAAGTCGTCTTCATCCATGTCCTCCTCGTACCCGTAACGCTCGGCATTCTTGTCGGCCTTGTTCTCAACCTCCCTCATCTCGACGTCCTCCTCGTCCTCGCTTTCGGAAGCATTCTGGTAGTCTCCTTCCGACACGTCGTCCCAGCTCCGGAACGGCACGACTCTCTCAACCTCCAAGATAAACTTGCCAACCTTGTACTTCTGGCTCAACTCTTTCGCGTCGACGTACTTCCATCCCAGCTTCGCGCTGCACAATAGGCACGTAATATCCGCGACGACGTGCCACCCCGTAACCAGCTGTCTGTTCTCGCACTTTCCTATCCTCACGTTCGCCAACGTGCCCGGCCCGGCGGCGGTGTTGACCACGCTACCCAGCGATGACGGCGGCAGGGGCGTCGCGGCGACGAGGTACGCGCGGCCGTAGCGGCCCGTGAAGCCCTTGCTCACGATCTGCGATGCGAAGGCGACGTCGGCCGAGCAGGTCGAGCAGCGGAGGGTGTCGGGCTGCGTGCGGGCCAGCGACAGTCGCGACGGACGGCGTTGCTGGTGGATCGGTTTGGTCGTCGTCGTCGTCGTCGTCGTCGTCGTTACCGCGGACAGGTCTGAGACAGGGGAGGTGACGATGGCATCTTGGTAGGAGGGCGGGGGCAGGGGGCTGTTTGGTGGTGTGATTGTCTCGTCTGTCGTCGACGAGGTTGGCGAGGAGGAAAGAGAGGGGACTTGGCTGGCGTCTGGGGTTGTCGTCGTTGTTGGGGTTGAGGTTGTCCGACGACGAAAGGGGAGGTTCATAGACCGAAGGAGGTACGTTGGGAATGTCGGACGGGAAACGATGATGTTTGGCGCCATGGTTTCCCCTGTGTTAATTTATTTTGTTTGTTTGCGCCGGAGGAAGTTCGTTTTCTTTCCGCATCCGGACTTGGTTCCCGGGCGGTTCACGATGTGCGGGTTCGGGGTTGGTATTGTGGCGGCGGGAGACGAACTATGGACGTTGGAGAAGATCGCGGCGCAGGATGGAACTCGTCGAGGGTCCAACCATGATCTCGATTTTTTTTTTTGGTTCTTCTTATATGATTCTCCTCGCCTTAGACTGAAGTTACTAGTGGCCCGCGACTCAACAAGACGAGATTATGGGACGACGGGTGGCTTGGTCTTTGTTCTTTCTTTCTGCGCGACCGGAGGGGTCGGAGAACAAAGTGTGTTAGGTGGGTTGGAGGTTGGAGACCGTTTGGAGTAGGTCAACGGCTCTCGAGGTCAGGCAGGTATAAAGGTGGGCGAAAAGACAATCCGGCACGAGACGAAAGGGTGGGAAAGGTCAGGCTGACCAAATACCATGGAGGGGTCTCACTCAGGGTCGCGCGCTTCCCAATGTGTGTGTGTGTGTGTGTGTGTGTGTGTGTGTGTGTGTATAACTTCGTTATGGTCATGGCTCTCGGGGTTGAATATGTGTGAGCCATACAATCATGTCATGTGTATGTACGAAGTATGTCCGTTCCCTGGGTCTTATTGCAGCGCCGTTGCGACGGTCTTCCCACCAGCCGCCCCTTCCCTTGCCCTTTGTTTTGCGGTGAGGGACGGTGTGTGTGTGTGTGTGAGAGAGAGAGAGAGAGAGAGAGAGAGAGAGAGAGAGAGAGAGAACGGCAAGGTAGTCAAAAGGTCTGGGCGGCGCTGTAGCTTTGCTTTCAAAGTGTCTCGGGGTTTGTTGGTTTGGGTATTCGGATTCGGCTCTTGAGCCTGCACGATCTGCTACTTTCTGTTTGTGGTTGAGATGACAAGCGTAAAGAATGCCAGATCCTGCGGGAGCTGTTTGGACTTGAGTCGTTCGTGAGGGCCATCGGGCTGATACGGCTATGTAGGAGAGAGAGAGAACTGTGGTGTGACCTCCGTTCAACGGAACACCTGCCACCCACCGACCCCTCATCTCCGACCAACACGGTTCAGTCTCAGACGGCCAAGTGCTCGGAGGTGTGGATGGTAATAGCAAAGAGTTGGCATTGCATGAGCGATCAGCAGTCTTTTAACTAGGTTGGGTGAGGTCAGTTTGGCCCAGCCATAACTTCCCGACCCCCCACTCACCCGCACCAGGCATTATCGATAGCTGCGGATGAGCCATACATAAGAGACGGTTGAGTTGGGGGGCAACCTATGCCGCCTACCTACCTATCTGGGTGGTGGTTGATGTCGGCACTGATGACTTGAGGATATAATCACGTACGTCTCGGCGCCTCTCCCACCATCCATGCTGCTTTTGAGAAGACGGATGTGTGTGTGTGTGTGTGTGTATGTGGTTGCAGAAGGGGTGGTCAAGGGTGTGTGGATTGTGGGTATGATTCACCTCATTCGACCTTTGTCCGTCAGATGCAACTCCAACAAACGGTTGTGCGGCAAACTCTGAGGGTCTCCCCCTCATTCGGGGACGATTTGGAGAGGGGAAGACGAAAGTCAAAGGGCTTCTAGAAACAGCGAGCTAGGTACTGTGTCGTGCTTTCAGCCTTGGCCCCTTTGTGTAATTGTGTCCAGGATACTGAATGCTGAAACGGATTATTCTGATTGACTAGGCCCAGGATTGAGGGTCAATCATGAATGGAGCTAATCGTTGCTTGCTTTCATGCAGCTCGCGCTGATCCAGGCTCCAGCCTATGTCCCAGGCGAGGTTTTGATGAGATGGTCGGTCATCTGGTCCGCCAGAGGGGCTAGCTGCTGCCGACCGTAGTACAGAAAACCCGTCGCCCGGGCAAACTCATTTCGGACTGGCAATTTTTCTCTATGTAGTGTAATGGGACTATCGTGATCTATCTCGGGCACTCAAACTGTCCGGGCAAGCTGGTTATTCTTAGGTGGTATGATGGCATCCCAGGTTGTATGAGTTGCAACCTCCCCACCGCGTCACCCATGCGATGCCAAGGGGTAACGGAGGTGGTGAGATTCCCCCGGAGGCGATGACTCGCAATCACGAATGTGGGGTAGCGGGACGGCTGGGCTGGTCAAGTGACCCCGAACAGAAACACGATCCCCCGGGAAGCATCCGTGGCTCTTTGCTCAGTGATGCGAGAAACACGTGCTGCGTAAAGATCACGCAAGCCAAGCAGAATACCTTCAGCAAACCACGACCCTAAGTTTCGAAAGCTTGGGCAAAGGGGAATGGGATCGTTGACATAACGCAAAGCTAGAGGCGTTTGCGCCGATGGCCACGAGTCTGAGGTTATCTATCATCAATACGACGATCTACTCTATCACGAGAACCACGATCGCCTCAACTTCCTTGTTGAATCCCCCAAGAACCGTGAAGATCGAGGAAAGGTTACTCATGCGTGTGGAATCCATCACTACCAAGAGGTAAACACTCTGATACCGTGGCGTTCTTGGAGCACTGGCTGGGCTGACTTACTGCGGGCTCGGGCTCGGTTCAGCGGCGTCCACGTGCATGTGATGTTATGAACTGCAGCTTTCGTGCGGGCTGCTCCCTCTGGCCGGTCGAAGTGCCAAGCGCCGCGCCGGATCCGGATGGGGAGCGTCCAGCCGAAATGGTGATTATTGGCGACTACTTATTTGCTCTGCGAATCAGCTGTTTAGTCCTATGTCGGTTAGGCAACATAAACTAGAACGACAGAGGGATCTTGACAGAAGAGCATTGGGTCCATTGCAAGACCGGTGAAGACGCAACGGGTTAGCTGAAACCCCCAACCATTGGCGAGCTGAATGAAGCCAACGACGCCGAAGCAGAAGCAGCCAATGCAGGGCAGCCCAGCAGAGAGCGTGCCCGACAGTGCAACCTGTGCGGCGCCGCAGTGGACATTTCGACCCCGCCGGTTTCGTAAGCCTGTAAGCCTAGACCGGGCCCTCCGTTGCTACTGTCTTCCGCTTTGCTTTCCGAGACCGTTGGTTTCCGGAACAATAACTACCTATTCACTCAAGTTGATGCATTAGAAACACAGTAACACAGTGAAAGTGAACCATGAGGGTCCAATACTGGCAAATCGGTGCCATGTCGAGAGACTGCAAGCTCCAGACAATGGCAAACATCTGACGCATCGAAATGCCATGCCGTGGAGGCGCATTGCATTGGCGAGAGGAGAAAGGACATGGGATATCCATCCATCACCCAGCAGCTGGAATTGGAAGGAAAAAAGGCAGACATGAGGAAAGGTGGAGGTGGCATGGCTGATTCGATTCTGACCGTACTGTGTGCTTCTCTCGTCGGTGCAGTGATGCAGTTGTGGGTTGTTCCCCCCTTCTCCGCCACGCTAGACGTTTCCACGCTCCGCAGTGAGGTGGTTTTAAAGGTACCTTATTCAGCGACCTTTCCAACGCCCACCGGCCTGCGCTCGTCCTTTTTCTTCACCGCTGCCAAAGAAGTATCTCTCCCGCACCCGTCAACCACCGTTATTCGCAAAAACTCCATCGACGACACTCCGTCTCGACAGTTAGCAACCGCCGTTCACAGCTTCATCGCCAATCAATCCAAGATTTACTCGATCATCCACCAAGAAGCCTTTCCAGACCCGAATCCAAAACCCGCCTCACTTCCCTTCCATTTGACGAACCGGTTCCGGACTCCCGAGAACAGCACCTACCGCCAAACCACACCCCAATACCCAGTCAAGACAATCAACCCCGAGAAATCAATCGCAATGGCGCCAATGAGACAGCAGAATAATTACAGTAGTAGTAATTATGATGGCGAGGCCGTCGTCCGTCAGGCCAATGTCCTCGCCAGCTGCTACATCGTCGACCCTTCCGCGTCTCTTCGCGGTCTCCACTACTGCACTACCGGGGCCGCAGGTATGTAACACTACATTCCCAATCGCCCGCTCCCTCCTCCAGCCTCATCTTCACACGCGTAACGCCGTTCACTGGGCGGTTTCTCCTCTGTCTGCGCTCTTCCCGAGACCGCCCCGCACCCCACACATTCACACCACGACAAACGTCGGCATGCATGAGCCACAACGCTAACATCGTTATCAACAGGGGCCGAGTGGTATTCCTGAGGTCCCCTCCTCAGGACTACCATCCCCTCCGTCAAGTCCCCCCCTCGCGGCCATCACCGCATCCAACGAGCTGGCGCTGCTTCCCAAGGCCCATAAGCAGCGCCGGCGCGGTGAAAACAACGTCCCCGGCAAGAGGATCAGCCGACGGGGGGGGGCAGCACTTCAGATCAGGGAAGAATGTGAGAGATGCTTTTGCGAGTCCATGAGGGCTGTGTTCCGCGGTGAGAGGGACATCGGCTCGAGTGGCTCCGGCCTGACGAGTGTTTATTCTATGCAGACTCCGCCGTCCGACGAGGACCTGGCTGTCCGGCCGCACTTTGGCGGCAGGGAGGTCGCGAAAGCGTCCGCCCCTGCCCCCGCCACCGCGTGGCTGGAGATCTGGGACTTTGTTGGCGGCGCGAGTTTCCGGGCCTTTGTAGCGGACGACGGGACTGAAAGGTCCCTCTTCGCATTGTTCGATAGGAACGTCATCGGACATGACCTGAAGCCTGTGTATGCATCCTCGAACCCCATCTCACACAACTCCTGTAGCTAACAGGACCCCAGGCTTATGGCTCTGATGGAGTTAGTTGACGGTCCGCTCGACTGCCAGCATCTCGTCATCTGCATTGACCGTGGCATCGAAGAGGAAGACGCAAAATCATTGATGAAGAGCCTGCAGTGGGTGGGCTTCGAGCTGACGACGTTGGACCGCTGGGCACATGACGTGGACGTGACGAGCAACGAGTGGCTGTTCATGGGCATGGAAATCTAGTTCATGAACAATCACCTTGCGTGTTTTTCTCTTTCTCTTCTTGTTGTGAAAGCTAGGGCAGTTGAGGAGTTTTCGGCTTCTGATTTTTTTCCGTCTGCTTCAACGCGCATCTCTTGACACACGTTCCAGAAACAACATCAGCACAGGATCACCACCGGTAGTCGGAAACAAGAAAGCGAACGTCACTCAAAAGCATATTGGTTCACCAAAAAAGCAAAGGGATCTCGGTCTCGTGGGTGTGTTTGGCCAGGACTTTTCTGTATCCGGCAAAAAGTTGGGATCGGGCTGTTTTCTTTCTTCTCCTACCTGTCTGAGCTAGGCTTTGGAGTTTTCATTGCCGGTAAAGGGGAGTAATCCTTATGAATGAGAGGTTTCCTACGTCCAGTTTTTTTTTTTTTGGGGGGGGGGGGGGGGGGATGCTTCGATTTGGTCGATCTACCAGATACGACTAGCTAGTTTGTTCAAATGGTTGGCATGATATCACGACATGAAGTTTTGTTTGGTTGTACCTGTAATCGGCGCTCGCGTCAGACCGTGAAAACTCCAAGTCTTGCTTTCCAAAACATAGCGTTGAAAACCCCACCATGAACAACATCGGTTTTTGAAACGTCTAAGTAAATGCTTTCATCGATTGGCGTCGTCGTAACATCATCATTCCACGTACGGTTGGTTTGTTTGTCACCAGCTATATGCTCTCCTCAAACTGCCTCACTTTCAGCCCCTTGCCAGCGAGGAAATCCTTGACCTGCTTCACCGTGTACTCCCCGCGGTGGAACATGCCCGCTCCCAGCGCGGCGTCCGTCGTCGTCTTCTCAAACACCTCCTCAAAGTGCATCGGGTGGCCCGCACCGCTCGACGCGATGACGGGAATCCTGACGGCGCCCTTGACCTGGCGGATGAGCTCCAGATCAAAGCCGCTGTTGGTGCCGTCCTTGTCGATGCAGTTGAGCAGGATCTCGCCCGTGCCCATGGCCTCGACGGCCTGCGCGAGCTCCACGACGTCCACGTCGCGCGTCTCGCGCCCGCCTTTGATCGTGCAGGCGTACCAGCAGTACTCCTCGCCCTTGGGTCCCGGTGTGGATGTCTTGATGATGTTGTGGCGCGTCGCGTCCAGGTTGGGGACGTATACCCTCTTCGGATCGACGGATACCACGACGGCCTGGTCGCCGTACGCCTTGGAAATCTGCTCAATGGCCGTGTTGCCGAACAACTTGCGTCCTGCGCCGTAGTACTCTTCCGCCGCCAGCACGGCATCGGACCCGATGGAAACCTTGTCGGCGCCGGACTTGAAGTACATCGTGGCGATTTCTAGCGCAGACACCTTTGTCCCGTCCGTGTCGACCGTGTCGCGGATGCCACCGCCGATCGTCAGGGGCACGAAGACCGTCTCGGACGTGCGGCGGAGAATTTCCAACATGGGCACGTCGGCGAGCGGGCAATCGCGGAAGGAGGTGATGTTGAGGAACGTTACCTCGTCGGCTCCCTGCTCGTAGTACTTCTTGGCCATCTCGACGGGCTTGCCGAGGTTGCGCACGTTGTTGCCCTCCGTCTTCTCGCGCACTTCGTACTGGTCACCCTTGGTGACGACCAGATCGCCCTGGTCGTTCGTGCGCACGTCGAGGCATGCGATAACGCGCCGCGTGAGCCCATCCTGGAAGGGGAGCGCCTCCGCGCTCGGTGTGATGATGGAGTTGCCGCCTGCCAAGCCCGCCGCTCCAGAGCCGTCGAGGAAGGCACGGAGGCATCGTAAGCCCGCCGCTCCGGACTTTTCGGGATGGAACTGCGTCGCGAAGATGTTTCCCTTTGCCAGGGCGCCGACGAAGGTCTCGGATCCGTATGTGCCTGTTGCGACGGTCCAGCCTTGGCCCTCGAGCTCGCCGCGGACATAGGGGAACTTGTAGGTGTGGACGTAGTAGTACTTTGAGTCTGGGCGGAGGTCGTAGAGTGAGGCGCCGCCTGTGTTTGCGCTGTTCCAGCCGATGTGGGGGACGGACTTCGTGGAGGGGTCGAAGGCGTCGAGGCGGCCTTTTACGATGCCCAGGCCCGGCACGGAGGGGTCCTCCTGGGATCCTTCGAAGAGGGCTTGGATACCGACGCAGATTCCCATGAAGGGCTTGCCTGAGGCGATATGAGCGGAGATGGCGGGGAGGAAGCCTGCTTGTGAGAGTTGGGAAAGGCAGTGGCCGAAGTGGCCGACGCCCGGGAGGATCAGTTTCTGTAAACGAGCTTGTTAGTTGTCGTTGCCCCGATACACGGGAAGAGTATAAGGCGGTGACTCGTACGTCTGCTTTGGGGACATCTTCGGGTTTCCTGATCCATTCGACTTCGTAGCCGACCTTCTCAATGGCATTGACCAAGCTGCGAACGTTGCCGGCGACGTAGTCCAGCAGGTGGACCTTACTTGACATTGCGAGAGAGTTACTTCGTGTTATGCTCGGGCTCGGTAGTAGTATTTCGGAATGGTTGAGTCGATCTCAGAGAACGAATTGAATGCGCCCTCAGAATGTCGTCACTCGTTAAGTAACCGCCGTTGTGAGTCAATGGTGGGATGGTAGTCATCGTCGTTCGGTCGGAGGGCGTCCAGGGAAATTTACTTGCGATAGCGGGGCAGAGGGGTTGTCGAGCACTGGGCGCGATTGCCCCGCATCAAGGACAGAACCCCTGTCGAATTATCGCGCCGCTGCACTGAGGTAATCTGCAGTGAGCTGACTGGGGAGCTTGCTGGAAGGGGAAATCTGCATTCACGGTCTGATCTCGCAGCTCTCCTAACTTTTTTCTTCCGCGCTGCAACAACCCAATTGCATCTTCTGCTTTCTCAACAAATGCTTTAATTCCAATCGCAAACTCGGCTGTCTCGAATTCTTATTACCATCGGTTAGATTGGTGACACAAATGCATAAGGAAGCTTCGGCCGGTCGCAATCACGCTCCACGAACCGCGGTAACGATGGCAACCAACAACGCGCCAACATCCTCGGTTGCGCCGGTGGTGACGGCAACTGCGCCTGCGGATCAGCTTCCGGGGGCGCCCAGAAAGGACTACGAGGACGACGAATCGGAGTGGGAATACGAGTACTCGACAACCGAAACCGAGGTGAGAAGACTCGATGTCACCCTTTGCAAAGGTCGAGATAGGAGAGTACTGACGTGCGCTGGATTATAGACATATTACCTCACCGTCGACCTTTCCATTCCTCAGCTCCTTCATCGAAGACGGAACGCACCAGTTTCAGGACGAGGCGGGTACCATTATAAGCACTGGGCTGGCCCGCACAAGAAGCCAGACGAGCCGAAGCACCACCGTATCTTGTCGGACGACGAGAATGACGACGAACCTGTAGTCGAGCCCGAGTACGAAGGCGACATCGACCCGAGCCAGTTGGATCCCAATGCGGAAAAGGCGGATAACCCCGACGACCAGAGCGAAACAGACGCAGCTCCGGATATACAGATTTTGGATTTGCACTCTGATAGGCCAATGTTTGCGTACAAAGGGAAGGTTTTTGAGGGACAGTGGGCACGGAATCTAGGCACGGAGGTCATATTCGCCGAACACGACAGAGAAGATCCGCTGCCGGCGCTGCGGCATCTGCCCGGGGGGGTGGACATGCTCGCTGCAAGCTGGTCAAGGATCAACACCATGGAGAAGCGATTACAACCGAAGCACGAGGCAGAAGCCATGGATGATCCTCTGAAGGAAATCAGGAGGCAGCATGGGATCCATATCCCCATCACAGCGGACAAGACGGGCGAGCGGAAACGGCAGACACGGTTCTTGGAGAATCTGATGGCCTTGAAGAAGAAGAGGGGCGAGACGGACGAAGTCACGGTCTATGCGCATGCGGCGCCGAAACAGAACGGCGATGGCACTTCCGGGCGTAGGAAGAAGCGGAGGCCATTACCTGACGGACGGCTCAAGAAGCGCCGGGGTCGCGGCGGTGGAGCCCGTGGCCGAGGAGGACCGTCGACGGTGGAGGTTGGAACTCCGACCGCTACTGACTCCGGGGCTGGCGCACCGGAAGAGGGGACGCTGTCGACACCGACGCCGGCTGCGTGGGCAGATCTGGGCGGGCAAGCTGATGGTGCCGCGGATGAGGATGTGGTCATGAATGATGACAACGATGTCAGCGACGAGGATTCTGAAGACTACGAAGACGTTGGCGAGTAGCTTGGCTTTCTCATCGGACCATGCAGAGTTTGAGCGCGGGTTATGCGCCGCGACTCTATTTCTCGCGATCCTAAATCCAACACCTAATTCTTTCGATATCCCCATACTGATATTTGGCGACGAACGGCAATAGTCTTCTCAGTCAAGAGAGCGCATATTTTATCGGATGGGACGGCGATACGAGGCGTTCAGGCCGTCGTTCGGTAGGCGGGCATATCCCGGGGTGGGCACTTGAGGTGTTGCGGGAAAGACATGCATGGAAGCATGATGTGGTCAGGCCGAGGGAAAGTCAAGCAGGGAATAGTTGACTTGCTGGCCACGGAGAACATCAACGATGCAGAAATGAACAGAAGTAATAGGAGGAATAGGCCAGTATCGCAGACGACGAGCTATGATCATCCAAAATCCTACTACACGGGCAGCGTCTTTTGCGGACATGGCAGATGCGAAGACGGAAGCGGTGAGCCCAACAAGAAAGCATCGTGCGCAAAGCCTCACCGATACCGAGGCTAAGGGTTCAATGGAATGCGGCACAATGCCATGTTTTACATAAGGAGAAAGAAAAACAGGTCCGAAACTCCTCATCAAATCGGTACTTTACTACAATTTTAGACTAGCTCTAGAACCCACTGCATCCCAGGATGGTCATTCACCAAAAAAAAAAAAAACCTACCGCGGCCCCACTTGCCCACCGCCTTGCCAGCTCACATGCAATCTCATGGGATGCCGCTCCGCTCGTGATGCCATGTTCCACCGCGGGATCGGATAGCTGCCCTTGCCGGACAGAAAGACCACAAACACACCAACCACGCCGCAGTGCCTGGCTGATGACCGGCACTGCAAATACTTAGAAGAGCCCGTCGGTGGAGAAAAAAGAACGATGAGCAGCGTGAGGTATCGCCAGGTGGCGGCGTTGTAGCGAGAAACGGCAGACAGGGAACGGACTGGGCCAGCCAGCCAATCCACAACCTCCTCCTATAGCCACTTCGCTCACTGCGCTCGAATCGCCTCCTCCTCGTGGGAAATCTGCAGGGATCTAACTGGTTCCCGCAGATCTGAACCCTTCTTCTGCCAGGTTTCGCGATGGGATTTGCAGAGCAGACGTGGCGGGAAGTACCTGTACAACCCGCAACTTTTTGGGTGTTTATGGCTGTGGAAGAGATGAACGTTAAAAGAGTCGGAGAATTTGAAAGTCCTCTCTGCCTTTCCTCGTCCTAAAAAGCTCATTCTCATGGATGGCGCCAACTTACTGCATACTCGGAGTAAAGATCAGTCCTTTCTTAGTTCGAAAGCGTTTCTTCATTGGTGGCTGATGGGAGGGTTAGGTGACTTGGTGACGCTGTGTGGCAGCTTTTCTGCTCAATCTACTAGCCGCAAGGCCATTTGGCATAGTGACGTCTTTTCTTGGGGCTTTTTCTGATGAATTATCCTTCTGAAGCCACCAGGCTCGACTTGGAATATGAAACGCAGAATTGCATCCCCGCGGCCGGCGCTGAAGATGACGGACTGCTGTCGGATAGTAGTCTTGACCACCGTGACAACCGGAGCTGCCGGAAACGTCGTAGGAGGAAGCAACGAGTCCGCAGACACATGATTTGGGTAGAGACAGGGCGAATGAATGATTCGGTTGTTGTCTTCATTTTTGAAAACCCGTCTGTATGCTTCGACGTTGCTCTGCAGGTTAAGTACGTGGCTGCGGTTCTCAACCTCTGGGATGATTGTGATACGAAGAACTAAAGCAAATCATCACGATCTTGTCAGGCCGAGCAGACCCACATCGCATAAGCGATGTGTGCATAGCTCGGATGTTCCGGTGCCCGAATTCGCACCCAAATATGCGATATTTGCATAGGTCATGTGTCGTTCCTTGTCTTTTTGTGTTTGTGCGCTCGTGTGTTATTTTAGCTCGTTACATATATCTTTCTCTCTCAATATATCGAATTATTCATCATGATCGCTGGCCATACTGTTGCTCAACAGATCTCTCAGTTCTCAGTAACAGCGTCCTTGGGGAAGAAAAAACCAACACGCAGCAACATCCAACTAGTCAACATGCTGATCTAAATGAAGGTATCCATCCCTGAGTGAAGCATCAGCTCAAGTACCTGTACTTGAGCAGACATTGTGAATACTACGCAGAGGCGACGTCTAGATCCTCCACGCAGCCTGCTTCAGGCTTAGCGTTCAAACGAACTCCCAGTCGGTGGCGGCTCAGAGGCCGAGCCCGGCCAGGGGTGGGTCGGTGACCCACCAACAGCTCCAGTTGTTGCAGCGTCCCTGGTGCCTGCTGCCGCTGCCGCTGCCGCTGTCGCCCTGCCGTTGTCGCTGTTCAATGGATGATGTCGCTGTCGCTGTCGCTGTCCGTGTCATGCCCGCTGTCGCTGCAGCGTGCCAGTGTCAGCTTCGCCCCGCATGCGCATCCCTTCCCATCCATCCTGTCCCAAACCAACCCGAAGCTTGCTTCCTTCCTCCTGCCCTCCTCTCACAAACTTTCCCTTGAACAACAACACAAAACACCGTCCACGGGGCCTCAGCGTCGACCGGCCATGCGTCTCCGCCCGATCCCCTCTCTTCCTCCTCTTCCTGATAACTCCATTGTTCGACCAGCCACACCTAGAATCCTCTCAGGTTGTGATGCCGTGCGAGACTCCGTTAGTTAGAGCAAGACGTGTCGGCATCCCGAGACCCCTCCGAAGCATGATTCAGCCTCCGTAACCAGTTGGTTAACGGAAAAGAACTAAGCAAAGATCGCATCAGTCGCTGCGGCCAGTCCGTCCTTGACTCAGTCTTTTTTTTATCTTGCAACAGTCTTCCAACCTGCGATCTGGCCTGGAGCCGACTCTGCGACTTCCCGATGTATTATCTACGCCGCATCACCATCACTCTCGCGGTGCTATGCTCTGTCTCGTTCCTGGCATGGTTCCTGCCCCGCTACCTCAATCCCAACCCGCCTAATCCGGCGAAGCAGCGAGAGGACAAGAGATGGATCAGCAGCAGTCCGTACTGGCTCGACCGACAGGCCTGCCGCTGGTTGAGTCTTTGCGGTGTACACCATCTGTCTTGGGATCCTGCCTCTCTCTTCCCCTTCAAGAACGACACTGACGGCGACGAACTGCGACTCGAGCTCAGATCCCTCTACACTGACGACGGGCGGCACAATGGCTGGGAGTCAGTACCCAGGAGTCGCTTGCCGCAGGACAAATCGGAGGCGAAGACTTTGAAAGAAATCCCCGACTACGTTCTCAAGTATGCGCCGCTGGTTCACCTCTACTCGGGTGAGAACTTTTGGCCTTCCGACGTTGCGGAACACATCAAGCACATGACGCCTTACCTCGAGAGGGAGGCTTTGAATCGATCTTCGCTTCTTCTATCTGATTTGCATCAGCTAAACAAGGAAGACGGCATGGTTTACCTCACGAGCAATGACGATGTAGAGCAGAGACCCGAGTGGTTGCACAGCCATGTCGGCATTCCTGAGCCCTGGGACGACGAAGACGGCGATCAAGACGGCGGTGAGGACGACACCGGCAACAAAGATCTCCCGACCGATGACACGGATCGCGTGCACTCTCCATTGGAAGACACTACATGGTTCGATGTCTCCCGCGACCACCCAGTGCACCGCATTTCAGACCCTCGCCGGTTCCCACAACTCGTTCCGCACGCTGGGCGCACCAGCGACTTCCACCTCCGTCGCCGGGACCAGAAGCCGCTACCCCCGACCGACACGCCTACCCACAAGCCCGATCAGGAAGGCTATTCCAAGGCCCCCGCCGTGCTTGTTCTGGTCGACAAGGGGTCAGGCATCGTCGACGCTTTCTGGTTCTTCTTCTACTCGTACAACCTTGGTCAGACCGTCTTGACGATCCGCTTCGGTAATCATGTCGGCGATTGGGAGCACTGCATGATGCGGTTCGAGAACGGCGTGCCCCGTGGCATTTTCTTCTCCGAACACGAGGGCGGTCAAGCTTACACGTACCACGCCGTCGAGAAAAGAGGTGACCGACCAGTCATCTACTCTGCTGTCGGGTCCCACGCCATGTACGCTCAGGCAGGCGAACATCCCTATGTCTTACCATTCAAGATGCTCAAGGACGTTACCGACAAAGGCCCTCTTTGGGACCCCGCCAAGAATGCCTACACATACTGGTATGATTACGCTCAAGATCTGGATGAGGACCTTGACGACGATCTCGACGATAAGGTAGATGTCGCAAGTGGGCATCGCAAGGAGAATCCCACCAGTCTCATTCCGACTGCAGAGAATCCCGACGCGCCGACTTCATGGTTCCACTATGCTGGCCCGTGGGGTGACAAGCTCTACAGTCTCGCCGACATGCGCCAATGGCGTCTTTTCGCGCAGTACCACTACGTTTCTGGCCCTCTAGGACCCAAGTTCAAGCGGCTCGACCGCGAGAAGCTATGCGTTACAAACCGATGCCGTATTCTCAACAGCCTGAAGCCCGGGCAGACTTGGTACAGTTAAATGACGATCCTTTCCTTTAGTCATTGTAACAAAAAGACTTAACGGATGAGAAGAGAGAGTAGAATATTCCTCGCTGGAATACATACCTACACGCGTTCTAAGAATCCGCCTTTTTAGAGGTACTACAGGCGGACACACTCGTTTATGACTTCATGTAGATATGGTTTATCGCTTCAAGGCAGCGTTAATTGACGCATTGGGATGGGGCGTTCTTTCGCGGGAACTTTATTGTTCTTTTGGAAATCAATATGGGATTGATACCCCCACACATACTGAATAGATCCAAATTTCAACATATCCTTTGCTAGGGTTATTCTCTTTTGTCGCCGTAGTCTTTGCGCATGCGAACGTGCAGTAAGAGGAATTTGACGATGCGCATGTTGTGCCAGCTGGCATTACTGCCCAGAAGATGGCGGCCACTGACCCGCCACAAATGTCCGTGGTCGTCCTGAACCCGCGCTGGCAACACGAGACACTTTCAACACAATCTGATATTTGGAGTAGCACGTAGAAATAGGACGCCATGCAATTGAGGCTTTCAATATAAATTTCAAAGCATAGGATTCCAACACAGCCAAATCGTCTATACCAAGGCTAGCCTCCGGAGAGCTAGACTTTTCTCAGCGAATACTTGGGAAAACACGAGAGACTGGGACAAGGGGCTTGGAGCCTTTCCCAATGAGGACATCGCCAAAATGTTCCCTGGGCACGACATTGATCTTTTGGTTTCATTTCTCCTCCAAGATCCTTGGTACTTACCAAGACATCAAGAGCAAGGCGCAAATCAAGCTCTCTCAATATCTTGCTCAGGCTGCGCAAACCTCGCCTCAGCTTGGGACTAGTCCACCAGCTCAACACTCTTACCCGCATACAAATCAATATCAGTCTGCCACCTACACAGCCGTCTCGGGAGATCCGCACCAGACGGCGTCGGCTCAGTCCGACCATCGCCATAGCCGAGAACCTCCAAACGAAGCAGATTCCGTATTGATCCAATCTCCGATAAGTGCGCAACCTCAGGGATATACAGCTGAGGGCAGCGTACCCTCCGCCCAAAAAGCGGTGCATGATCCCTATGGAATCCCCTCAGCAACAATGCAGCATACACCACCACATCAGCATGGTGCAGTCCCCGCTTCTGGTGCTTCATTATCAACCCAAAAGGCATATAAGTGTAGCTCCACGAGCTCTGCACCAACTGCGATACAGGACGGCGTTGGAGTGGCTCCACACTTCTCGTGGACTGAACACACTGCTACAAATGAAGGCCTTTATGCCATCCCGAACAATGGCACGATATGCCATCGGTGAGCCTTTTCACTACTAGCCCTGTACTGAGGCGGAAGATTCCCAGAAGCGAGCTTCAGAAACCTTTAAAGACTCGACTTTGCGAACCCCAACCGCAGCATCAACCGACTATCATCACAAGCAGTATGATATATCCGCCTCCGTCAACTGTGCCTGACGAAAGACTGTGATACTAGGCTCGAAACATTTCAAAAGTTGATCTCAGTTCACTGATAAGCTCACATCCTCACTTTTTGTATTGGCAAGACCTACCCTTCGATGGGTAACAGCCTTTCCATAGAATGTACGGTACTTCGAATGTTACTCCCCAGTAGTCATCTCGTAGTTGCTCGTCCTCGTACAGAACCGGCTCATAAACTTCGCTTAGCTTTGCTGGAAAAAGTCGGTTGGCAAAATGCCTTTGAGAAAAGCTGACCTTGCGTGTCTTGACTCCGTCGGGTTTTCGATTCCGGCCAGAATGATGGAAAGTATATGCTCCCGGGGGTCATCCCGGTTCGGTTTCGTCGTTGCTGGCGTGTTGCACCTGATAGTCGATGGTGTTTTCCCTTGTGTCATCTCGCTGCCTTCGATCTCTGTTTCCCTCCTCTGTTCCAGCTTTATCGAACAGGTCCTCGTGCATATCGCGAAAAAGCGCTACGTGCTTGGGCTGAAAGGTGCAAGGAGCTTGTACACGACTTCTCAGCACCGCAAACATCCGCTTCTTGGTGATCGGATTCAGAGAGGTGAATTTCTTGAGAATGCGTTGCTGTACAGCTCTCGACGAGTAGTTCGCTGTAGTCAGACCTGATACCTTTATGTTGATACCCATAAACTTGAGGACTGGAGTGCCTGCCATATCAAAGCATGATCGGTGAATTCATAGTTTGCTCCGGACTCTTCGTTTTCATGTTATCGAGGAAAAGCACACGATTTCTTTTTGCTGACCACATCGATGTCCCCGAGCCAGCCTTCAACAGCCTCCCCCACTCTTTGCTTCAATCCCTTCATAAAATCAAATTCTCTGACTGGCTTGAGAAACTCACCAGCCTTGATAATCTGCAGTGAAGAATCGATGTGAGACTTGTGTGGAAGGTAAACGTTGTTCTCCTAACCGGTGATTTCGTCGCCGTTTGCCCAGTAATTAGGACAAACGGCGCCTTCGGATCCCGCGGTCTTCTGGAAAAGCCAATTCATACGGCCCTTGCACACATGCATTATTCGATTTTGCATCACGAGGTCGTAGCACTCTCGTGCCTGCTGCCATGGCATTCGAACTCCCTTGTGGCAGTTGATGCCGCATTCTTTCTTGGTAAAATAGCTCAGCGCCAGTAAGAGAAATTGGAAAGAGCAACTATAGTCCTTTCTGTCAGAAAATGGAGCATCAACGTCTACATGTCAGACTTAGAACCTGGCTGCAGTAGAAAAAAACGGTGGCCGTCCAGATCGCCGCAAGTAAGGGCAATTGTGCAGGCAATTCCGCTCTTCCCGCATTGGTAACCGGAACGCTACATACGGACAAAATATGTTCCAAATTTCGCCGCAGAAAGAAGTCAAGGGCGATGTTGTAAGCCAATGTTGGAGCTTGGTAGCGTGTGCCTATCTGGCGTAATGCTTCGGAACCATCATGTGAAGAAATACTTGGCCCTGGGTCGAAGGTGAGGTCGTCATATCCGAGCATACATGCTAAAGTGAACGAAAGCTTTTTGTCCTTCGCAAGAGGAATTGGATTCGATGCATCCCATTCGAGCTTGAATCGCGAGCCACGCTTTTCTTTCTCGGCGTCCACATCGCCAGATTGCCGGAAACAGCATCGCGATTGGTGTTGGTCGAATGCAGCGATGAGAAGGAAGGCTCTCTTGCCCTTGCCGTCATACTGCTCGCGAATTGCGTCGCCCTCTTCCGTGACATCTGGCAGCTTGTAACCGGAATCTTCTGTCTTGTTGAAATGTGTGTCTCTCTCAAGGTAGTCGAGCGTTCGTATAAGTATATCGGCGTCCGTCTCGACTTCCGGTAGTGCTATGTCTTCTATTTATTTTCTTTGCATGCAGGAGGGCCGCAGGGTTTAGGGCTAGAGTTTTGAACGGTTTCTCCCCACGGGCGAATCATGCGGCGGCGCGCACATATAATGGAATTATTGTCGTTCAAACCCCAGAAGGGCGCATCAGGGAGGGTTTGTTCGTCTTGCGGTCGTTTACGACGCCAGCAAATGGCTACTGGAGTATGGTTACAGTATCCGGCGCGGGCGGTACCATCCTCCCCGCTACTGCCGCCGACATTTGTGGTGGATTGCTGCTGCGGCGGGACGTAGATGTAATGCGAGAAGCCTTTGTGGGAGATCGCGGACGAGACTTCGGTTGGTTTCCCTTCTCTAGGCATAAGATGTTCATACATCTGGCAGCAATCACGGAAATGGCGAAGGGATCGACTCGATCGAGGTAGTCTCAGACTGCAACTGATTATATTGCATAGCAATAATCTTGAGTAGGTAGTAGGATTTGGAGTGAAAAAGTGCGGTATGCTATGCGAATCTCGGTTCGAGATCGTTTGTGCAGGTTGCGACGATCCAGGGCTTCAGCCTGCAGCACACTATGCCATGGCCCATCAACACGGAAATGCGCGTCCTGAAATTGCGGACTAAGTGAGGCTTAATGTTTTAAGATACCTCTAATAATGTCTTAAGATACTTATAATCATGACCATGCGTGTATGCAAAGTTCGCCTTGCTTTCCACACCGTATTCAGGACTGTAGGTCCATCACCTTACGTCTTCCTCTTCCTCATCTCCTTCTAGGATAATTTCATGCCCGTCGCCCTCCCACACAAACCAACTCGCCAACACACCGAGCACCGCAACGCCCGCCAGTCCCCACCACACCGCACCGACAACCCCGTTCGCCAAACCCTGGCCATACAGATACCCGCAAAGTACAGGTCCTATCGTGCGCGCAGCACTGCTCACACTCTGTCCCAACCCGTGAATCGTTCCCAAGACGCTAGGGTGAGGCGTGCAGTTGTTGATGAGGATAGTCTGTCCCGGAAGGGCAAATGTTCGTCCCAAGACCTGGAGGAATAGAACGCCCACAATTGCGAACCAGATTGCCGGACCACCCTTCGGTCCCGGTGGCGGAGCAGACTCAGTAGTCGGCACGACAGACAGGTATGGAACGAGGAAGTACGTAGCCGGGAAGAAGTACAGGAACAGCCTCCACGCCTTGACAGTGCCCAGATGCGCGGAGAGGCGCGGATACACGAAGAGCTGGAGCGTGATCCCGATGACGCCCAAGATCGCCATGGCCATACCCACCGACTGCGGCGGCATGCCGAGACCACCGGTGAAGCGGAACGGCAAGTGAGGTTCCTCCGTAGACGTCGGTGTCGAGAGGAACACGAACCAGAGCGCGTTGAAAGTGCCCACATGGAACGCCAGGAAGAAGTGCGCAGAGAACGTCATGAACACGTTCCGGGTGAAGATCCTTCGGAAAGGCAGCCGTTGCCGGTAGCGGGGCTTTGCCTTTTGGGGTTGCGGGGCGCTCTCGGGCGACATCTCGACGTCGGTGCTGCTCGCGGAGCTGGACTGCAGTTGCGCGTACGCCGCATCGTCAAGCCGTACCCCGCCGCGACGGCCGTAGCGGAGCCTTGCCCATACCCGTCGAATGACAGCCGCGATACTGGATCCGATTCTCGTGCCTAGATCCGGACCTTGGTCACGGAGCGCGTCCAGTGTCTCGTCGAGACATAGCCACACGGAGAGGGCTGCAGACGACAAGAAGATAGCGCTTAGGAGGTTCGGTGTGGCGTAGGGATACTTCCTGAAAAACTCCACGTCTCCGAATAGTGAGGTATAGCTCCCGGCAGGGTCCGAAAGGATGCCACCGAGGATGGGACCAATGATTACGCCAATGTTGAAAGTCATAGGTAATAGGATGAAGGCTCGAGCCTGGTACTTCTTCTCACGGACAATCTCGCTGATCATCGTTCTGAGGACTCCCACGTTACCGTTCGTCGCGCCACCGATGCACCGGAAGATCAGCGCCTGCGTGAAGCTCTGTGAGAAGCCGAAGCCGATGCAAGAGAGACATGTTCCTATCAGACCGATCATGAGCACGGTCTTGCGGCCGAAGCGTTTAGAGTCCGCCAGGCGCCCCCAAAACATGGCCGTGATGAACTGCGCCGCGGTGAAGGAGGCGTGTAGAATGCCGGCCTGGCTTGAGATTACTGAGACTGGGAGGCTTGGGTCAAACCACTTAAGCTGATAGAACATGTAAGACTGTGTCGTGTTAGCAAACCTGGCCTCATTCACCCGTCTCATGCAGCATATGAGACGAGGGCCATTTGTCAAAAGTGAAAAGATGAATGAGTTGACGAACCTGTAATGAAGTCTGCACAAGCGGCTCGCTCAACCTCGTAAGCGTAATAACCAACAACTGCTGCTTCTGCGGCAAATCGCGCCATGCCACGGGCTTGGGCTTTCCAGGTGGCTTGATCAGGTGTGCTTGCTCTCCGCGCCCGGGGCTGACGAGCGTCTGGTCATCATTCGCCTCGATTTCTGGTCCGGAGCCGTCGAGGGTGCTCAGCATAGGAGTATTCTCGTCGTCGTCGTCGTTGCCGGAGTCGGACTCCTCTCTCTCGGAATCGGCATCATCATGGTACGGCTGCTGCACCGGCTCGTGTTCCGTGCTCGGCGGCATTCCGTTGATCTGCGTCGCCGACGAAGTCCGGGATGACTGGTTCGGGGGTAACTATGTCACTTCAATCCACGGAGTACAGGAATGATGTATTACTGTCGCATCTAACGAATTCGGTTGGGTAGCTGAAAGTCTACGAGATCGACACGCTATGCAGTATGCAAGATGTGCAGTGCAGGGGAGAAAAAAACAAACCAAAAAAATGGTGAAAGGAAGTCAAGAAACAGAAGAGGAAACACGACGTTTGAAATGCTTTCCGCATCGCATCGGCAAAACCCGACGGGATGGAACGGGCTGGAGCTGGGGCTGGGTAGGTGTGTGTATGTGGGTATTAGTGAAGCGATAACTGCTTAAACATCGAATGAAAAGGAAAGCACCTGCCGCCACTTGCGTTTCCGGGACTTGGTAGGACATGCCAAAAAAAAAAACCCCCCCGGCAGCAGTCCCTCTCGTGTCCCCAAGTGCAGATTCGGTGCGCCAAGCTCGCAATTTTTAGCTTAGGTACTGCATGCGAGCTGGGAAAGAGGTACACACACCGCTATGCGTGAGCCGAGTGCTGGGGAAAGAACAGTGGCGATTCCCCGCCAACGGGCGATCACAGCGCCGGCGAAGCGGGCGGTCTCCGTCCTTTTTCGTCGTTGGAGGTCGGGATTAATGGGACTGCGGCCGTTTAGGTTCCAGCCGATCGGCCTTGCGAACGGGCTCGAGGTTACTGCGTCTTTCCAAGTCTCTGTAACAAGTTTTCTACTGCCTTAGTTCTCTGCAGGGGCAAGTTGAAATGCACATCACTCGTCCCAATTCCCACGCAAAACCGGTAATCGAAAGACCCACAGCCGGCCAAACGTCCAACTGCCGCTGTTGGCCGATTCGGTGCCGACGTCCGTTATCGCCTGTGCGCTGTCATCGTGAGCTAGGCTTAAGCAACCTCCATTACTCTACTGCAGGGCAAACAACGGACGAGACAGGCGACATCAATGATAATGACGATGACGGACATGCAATATAAGTTACACATAGATGCATGAATTACGAGCAGCCATTCGTCCAAAACACACACCGTCAATTCAACAAAAACAGTCAAGTTCGTCATTCAAAGAGCCTTCAGGCTTTCTCATGCCAGCTGTTGTTTCGCATAAACACATTACATGTACAAATCGCTGCAACGCAAAGCCGGAAGCAGAATGTCAAATTCCAGAGCGGTATTCGACTCCTCGTTCGTCTTCATATTCCCCCAGTCCCATGCGCCGTAAGCGTAAGAGTTGTCGCAAAACGGGTTTACACCATTTCCCGCGGCTGGTGCGCCGAACCCATGTCGTCGGCACGATAATCGCGGCTGCCGCTGCGCTCCTTAGTCGGTTGGGCCGGGTCCGCGACCATGTTCGTCAAACCTATGTTTTGATGCGAAGGAGGCTGATATGCCGGAGGAGCAGCGCCTGCATACGCATAGCCCTGCGTCGGTGTCTGCCGCCACGGCTCCGGATTGTACCCGCCCGACTGAACCCCGTACTTAGCGGGGCCACCGCGGCGGAGGACCAGCTTTCGGCCAAACGCCAAGAAAATAGCGAGGGCGAACAGTAGAATGATGAGACCGGCGAGGAAGTAGTTGAATTTTCGGTTCAACGCGAAGGAGAAGCCCCTGGGTGTTTTAGCTAAGTGGCAGCGGCAATCATCGTGGACGTACATACAGAAAAGCATTAATGGTGCCCAAGGCTATGACGATACGGCCCAGCCACACGTGGACCGGCTTGTAAACTGTTGTTCGTCCAGTCTTCGTGTACTTGGAGTGGTGCAGGAAGCCAATGGCAAATTGGACCATGCAGAAGGCCACGACGAGGAAACCGATGATTTGGTGAGCAGAGTTGAAGCCGCGAGACTGTATAGGCATCAGCACGTTGCCTCTTTCACCTGGGGAGATTAAAACTTACCCGGTTGTACCAGAAACTGGTCAGGATACCCAAGATGAAGCCAATGATGACGAGGAGCAGAGCCACACCCTGGTTGAGACCGTGCCACCGAACCATACCACCCATGCGCAGAAGGACCACACCAATTGGCATCATGAAGACCAACGCGCCGACCATGAGCACCGCATGGAGGATCGACTTGTAGTCCCTCTTCCCGTCATTTGCATCGACCTGCGTGGTACCTTCGTTCACCGAGTCGTCCTTGAGCACAGGAGCATCGCCAGGGCCGATCGTGCGCTTCATATTGATCGTGAACCGACCAAACTCCTCGTGGAACTTGACCGACGACTCGGGTCTGCTCGAGAAGAAGCCTCCCTTGGGACCGACGGCGTAGATAGCCTTCTGCGTTTCGCTAGACACATCGACGTATCCGCCCGGCCAATTCCTGCAATGGGCGGTGCACCGAGCGCTGAAGAACATGGAACCATTGAAGACTCCAGTCCCAGGGAGCGCCTCCCACTTGACGTGGTCGTAGTAGGTCGGCTCGTAGTTTCCGTAGGCCACCCGCGGCGAGAAGGTGATGTTGTTCCCCGTGTCGTCGCGGTAGATCATGAGGATCAAGCTGCCTGCCATCTGCGTTTGGCCCAGGCCAATGGCGGCCCATTGGCGATCGAGTGGGGCGCGAAGGGTAATGAAGACATCTTCGCCGCTGTTCTCGGGCACGGTGAAGCCGAAGGCGACATTGTTTTCGGGGGCGACGAACGTCGATTGTCCCAGGTCGGTCTTGTCCGCACTGTCTGCAGCAAGGGTCGGAGTGACGATTGCTGCTATCGCGAAATGTCAGCGGGGGATCTCTGGAGGGCAAGCACATCTATAGGTCTTTGGTCTTTGAGAATCTCGTCTGTGCCTCTTGCGGAAATTGACGATGGCATGACGGGAAGGACCGCCTAACAGGTCAATCACAGAAATAAGCACTTGCGCCACTAACCTGCACCGAGCACAGCGCGACCTATCCTGGAAAATAACATCGTGGCGTGTGTCTGTGTCACAGCGTTGTTGATGGGCCGTCAACCTGTCGCTATATGTCGTCGATGTGGTCGTTCGTGGACCGTAGTCGTCGTATGCGTACTTTATCTAATGAAGAAGTTGACGACGGAAGGGAGGGAGGAAGAAGAGAAGTCTTGAAGTGAAATCGCGCAACAAAAGACGGCAAAGTGAATGAAAAGCAGGAAACCGCAGATTAAACCCCCATCGAGCGATACAGAACGGACGGCATGTGCTCGTAAAGAAAGCTACGCCTTGGCAGCCTGAGGGTACGCTCCCTCTTTTTTGCCCTCCCTCCCTCTCCATGGTAAGGTACGTAGGTACCTTAAGGTGAGATAGGTAGGTAGCACTATGCCCTCCAAAAGAAGCCGTGTCGCTCGCCGCTACCTCAATTCATACGATTACATGCGCCCGTTTATGCTTGATTCATCAACATAATTTCGAGACCAGCACAACCCCGGCGACCATCTGGGGCAGATCAGGCACGCCACACGCCGGAGGGAGCGTTGACACCCCCCCCCCCCCCCCAGGGGCTGCTAGTGAGGACAAGTAGTGGGGGCGCGGGTGCTGATTCATCGCCAGTTGGCCAATGAGAGACCTCGCTTACTCCTCCAGTCTCTCGAATTGGTGGTGTTGCCCCCTTGCTCCAGGCCTCCACCAGCGTTGCTTTTGAGAATTTTAGCTTTTGGACAAGGTACCCGCAGCCCGCAGCTGAATTGCGCCTCTGTCGACGAGAGAGGAAGGCCAAGACCACTCAATTTCCTGGTTCTGCTTTCCCGCTTTTTTTTCTACTTTGTCGTCATTCTTTGTTCCATCTCGGAGAGAAATAAGCTGTGGACGGACAAGCGCACCGACCTTCGCCCATCGCAATGAGCCAGGTTCTCCAGGATTTTTGTTTGATCCCGTGGGACGGGGGGACCATTTCGACAAGCGCGGCGCTGATTCCTCATCCGTGTCCACGTCGCCAATCGAGCCGACCTGGTCAACGAGGGGCCTGTTGACATCGAACCGCCCGTTTGCATGAACGAACGGTGTGTCTGGGCGACTTGAGGTCTTGACCATCGCCACCGACCTGATTGGCGGTCATCTCATCCATTTCAATGCCGCGCCGCCGTCCCTCATCGTCTGTTCGACGTACCACAGGCCGGGGCCCTACACCTATCAAGATGTGAAAAGCATGTTTACCGGGGCAGACACATGTTCAGACTCATAACCGAAGTTTTGACTCCTTCGAGCAAGGACCGGGCTTGGAGAACTGGCTCTGGACGGAGAGTGATTGCGTGGGCTCACACATCACGGCCAGCATCACGAAAACTCTATGACATTTGAGACAATAGCGGTAAAGACTGGTCTTTATTTGGCTTTTCTGGTTTGTCGAGCAGGCTAAGCTGCTATCGATCTGAATGCTAAACGATCGGCAGACGTAAGGACCTCTCAAGCTGGAAGTTGTCTCCAAAAACAAAGTTACTAGCCATGTGGCACGGCAAACGGAACACACAACACACTCCTCTCTCGACGACCACCTTCCGTCGACAACTATAGTAGCACATACCACGACGTTAAAACAGCTTGTGCTCCAGCGTCATATCGGACTCGGGCTCCAAGCCGACGCAAGCACGGAAGATGTTGGTCAGAGCCGCGCGCTGCTTGCTGAGCGAGTTGATGACGGGGGTGCCGGGAGGCGTCATGGGCGCCTTGAGCATGTAGCTCAGGATGCTCAACACGCTGTGGAAGCCCTTGAAGTCCTTGGTCGCCGCGCCGTCGGACGAGACGGCCTTCCACTGGATGCGCGTCACCATCTCGGCCACGAGCACCAGGTCAATGATGAGCGGCGACGCCAGCAGCGAGTCCTCGCACACGTTGAAGAGCGAGATGGTCTGGTGGCCGCCCATGAAGATCTCGGCGTAGTACTCGTCGAGCGCGCGCTTGTTGTCGCCCACGGCCGGCATGTACTTGATGACGACCGTGTGGTCGGGGTGCTCGCCCTCCTTATAGAGGACCGTGTTGGCCTCGACCATGTCGTCCACGACGTTGGACTTGGAAATCTCCTTGGAACGGAACTGCTTGTGAGAGCTGAGGTTCTTGCCGTCATTGTTGCCGAGGTGATTGTAGCTCGCGATCGAGGTAAGCTTGATGCCCGCGTTGATGAGGAAGTCGACGAGCGCCGACTTCATCTTGGTCTGGCCGGACTTGAAGTCGTCGCCGCCGATGAAGGCGCCGTGCTTCTCGGCAAGCTCGATGGCGCCGGGCACGAACGTGTTCTGCGGGGAACCGTTGATGAAGGGGACACCCTCGAGAGTGCAGGCGACGGAGAAGATGGTGGAAGGTGAGACTTCTTCGTGGCCCTCCTCGATGGCCTTCAGCAGGTTGTCGGCGGTGTCGTTGACGCCCGGGATGATATCGGCGTAGCGCTCGGTGTTGGCGGTCCATTGCACGATAACCTTGTCAAGGCCATTGGCCTCCTTGAAATCGCTTCATCACATTAGCATCGTCTGTCTCACTAACCTGATAAAAATGAGCTCACCGGATATCCTTGCGAATCTGTTCAACATGAGCCATGCAGGCCTTGGTGCCAGGCAGCAAGTTGTCAGCTCGGTCCTCCTGGTTGGCGGCGATGAAGTCGGGGTAGTAAATGCTCGGAAGCGGGACCATCTCCGTCATCTCCTTTTTAACCTGCATCTTGAGCGTCGGCTCCAAGACCTGTGCACGGTCCATGGCCGCGGCCAGGTTCATCTTGCTAATGTCCCAGCCACCGATGGCGAGGTCGTTGGGGTGGACCATGGGCAGCAGGTCGTGGAACGGGATATTGACATCCTTGGCCGTCTCGGCATCCGTGCCCAGCTTGACGGTCGATCCCATAACGACGGAGCCGTAGTAATTGGCGGCCCTGGGCCCCTCGCGGGTATCCCAGACGAGACCGCGGCGGTTGGCGAGAATGCCGGCGGTGACGGTGGTTCCGTTGTTACCGCCCCATCCGACGAGCATCATGCCGACCTTGGGGACCTTGCGGTCGGTCTTGAACTCGTAGAGCGTCTCGTTCGGGGTGGCAACGTACTTGCCGTTGGCATCCTTGGCGACCTTTGTGGTGCGGTAGGTGTACTTTGATAGAATTTCGGTGTCGTTGTATACGACGTTGGGGGAGTTGACGGTGAACAGCTCGCGGTCTTTCGCGGCGGCGGCGGCGGCGCCGCCGCTTCCGTGGGGGAGGGGTCCATCTCCGTGCGCGGAGCCCGAATCGACCTCTGCGTGGGGAGCCATGGCGGGACAGAGGCAGCGATCAGTTGGTCAGGTTCAGGTTTATTTTTGGGCTGGTTGGAATCGTGCTGTTCCAGAGAGGCCTTTAGAGATCAAAGGCCGAGTCCGCTGAACCCCCGGGGGCGGCAGAGCAGCGGGCTCCTGCGTACGGATGATGGACCCTGGAAACATTTGTCAATGACTGTTTGTCTCCAGACAATTCGTCGTGAAAGGCAACAACTTACGAGTTGAGGAGGTTGGAAAACGTCTTGACGACGGGGTGATCGCGACTCGGAAGCGCGATCAGATAATTGGTACGGGTTTTGATGGGAGAAGGGTTCTGTAGTGAGATGATCTGACTATCCTTGACGTTCTCTCTCTGTGAGACTTGATTTCAGGATGAAGTTTCAGGATGAAGAGAAGGCAAGGAGGGAAAAAAAACAAAAAGTCTAACCGGATCGCGGGATGGGAGTGGACTCAAATAGTAATGGCATCAACCGATCGTCCGGGACGCCGGAGCTGGGCGCAAAGCCGTGCAGTCCTGGCTTTGGTGGGGGGGCGGACCACGAGCTAGGTAGGCAAAGCCGGGTGGTGTCAGTCGAATGTCAAGCGGTGAGGCGGCGCGACGAAGTGGGGACCTCTCTTTGCGCTTTCCGGGATGCGACGACAGATCAGACGCGGACGGGCGTGGCTTGGCTTGGCTTCTGCAATGGGACGGTTCCTTTTTTCCTTCCTTTTTCGCTGGAAGAACCGGAGGGCACAATCAATGTACCTTTTGGTGGCTTTACAAGCAACACAAAGTCAAGTCGGTTAAATTATGCTAATCTCGGCGGCTTGCGTACGAACAATGCGCGGGCCGCGAGGATTTTAGGGGCGGTTGTGAGACGAAGTCAGGTCGGGTCAGGTCAGGTAAAAGGTCAGGTGAGGTACCCAATTATGTACGCGTACCTGACGGCATCGTACCTCCAAATGAGCTGTGCTGGCAATACCTTGAGATGTGGTGAGATTGGATGAGTGATATGAGGTCAGGAGGCGCGGATGGGAAACAGTAGAAGCAGCAAGTATGAGTCTCGTGCTCTTTGCTATGTCGAAGTTTGAGATTTGCACGGATCAGATTTGTAGAGTTGCGCATTATCTGTTCTCTTTTCTTGATCCGACGACGGGATGAACTCGTGGTTGTCACATGTCGCCGTACTTCCTCACTTTATCTGACCTACGGATACTCACCTTATCTTCAGCCACCGGAGTCTAGAAAACCCTCACGCGACATCCATGCAAGCCCCTCGTCTGCGTGCTGAGGTAGGTAGGTATGCAGTGCCGTGATCTCATCCCACATCAACCAAGTTACTGACTTCTTGGCGTCTTCCGCGGCATGCAATTCTGAATATACGGGTGCGCATTAATTTTCCAAACACTACAGAATGCATTCCTTCTCCTGAAGGAGTCGAAGCACTCATCACCACCAACGCAGCGGCATGGCGGGGTGAGCTTCCGCCCCAAAAACGACAAGGCACAGGAATCCACAGTGGGTACTAGTAGAAAGAAAAGGCTTCCGGGGGGGGGACGCCGGATCACTCCAGTGGGAGGAGGAAGCGAGGGGTTGAGCAGCTGGCCGAGTTGGGAAGGAGGGGTTGAACCGCCTGATTGGATCCCGTCGCCGGCGACCTGGATTCTTCGATTGGGTGTGGGGCGGAAACGTCGCTAAAAGATGCGCTGTATGTCGGGGCCTCGAGGTTGCTGACAGGGGTCACCGCCGGACGGGGCTTGGAGGACCTTGAACTTTGAAGGCCGCCATTTCCAGCTTTTGTTCGAGTAGCAGCACGGGTTGAAGGACTGTGTGAGCTTCCTTACGTATGCAAGTGCTGAATAATAACCACACGACTGCCTTCCGGTGCCGAGATACATACGAAATGAAAGCTCGAAACCTAGAGGAAGGAAACGAACGCTCAAAATCATCACAGTAGTCAGTACCTATTGCTAAGTTTATTTCGGCGTGGAGAAGACCCCGTTTGTTTCGGACATACGGTCCCTGAAAGTTTGTAACAATAGGTGACATCCCCACAGGCCTATAATCTACCTGATTAAGCCATAGGATAAAACAAATTGTTAGTGTTTACCCCTAGTGAACCGATGGACACCAGCAAGGGCAAAGTCGCGCGCTAACAAACTTACAGGGGAGACATTGTAAAGGTTACCAAGAATCGGCCCCCAAACCATCTTACCCTGCATTCGTCTCCTTGCCGTCTACCTCTCGGCTGCGATTCCGCCGGGCGGACTGTTCCTGTACAAGACCGGGACCCTGGCGGGAGGGGAAAAGCCTCCCTTCCCACCCTCTCTCTCTCTCTCTCTCTCTCTCTCTCTCTGTCTCTCCCTCCAACCACTACAAATCAACGCCGTGACGGCGACGACGACGACGACGATCCCTGAACCGCATCTGCAAGAGTTGCGCCTATGGCTGTAGGAATCCCTCATCCCGTGCCATAATAGCCCGGGAAAGAACGACATATCTAGTGTATTGGTGCGCTTGACCGCTCGTCAACACCAGGACAGGCACCGGAAGGCATCTCGTGCCTGTGACCTTTGGAGTAAGAAAAAGGCAGAGATCCGTCCAGGAGATGTTGCACACGTGGGCCAGTCCAGTTTGTGCCGAATAAAACCCCGTGTAAGCGCGATACAAGCGCGGTGTCCCCAAAGCCGAAGCGGCCAGCTGTCTCGTGGCCCTTACGACGACCGCGGTGCACCGTGAGGCGTTCGTTAGGTTCCTATCGGACCAGAAAGTTCGGAGCGTCGGGCCCTCTCGCCGCCCCCATTTGGCGGTCTGAGGTCCCGGGAGATCGAGAGAAAGGACACGTGCCCGAGAAGCCTCCCGTCCCGTCTCCGACTGCCGCCGCCCGGGGTGCCTCATTCTCGCTACTCGCGCGCCTAGTATACTGTGCCTGGTATCGATGTGATGAAAACGGCTGCACCAATGGAACAGGATTGTACAAATCGGGTTCAAGAAACGAGAATCCCAAAATGTAAGCGGAGGAAACCCATTTTTTTACAAAAGATCCTCGGAAATGTGTCGATCAACAAACAAGCCGCCCCCATCTCCCCGAGGGAGCCACTCCCGCGGTGAACTCGGTAAATACGCCGTCCATCCCGCTGACTAGCACACCTCACAGGCTAAATCAACGACTCTCATCAATTGAGCAACCGCGAATCTGGGATCCCAACAGGGATGGACCAGATCTTTTTGTCCAAACAAGCTTCTGAGCGCGGGTATGACGGGGGGGAATTGAGGCTGTGGTGGTGGTCGCGAGAGACCTTTTCCATCTCCGCGGAACCCTTTTTGTTGTTGTAAACTTGTGAACATCAGCCGTCGACACCATCAAAACCCAAAACGACCCGCTGTCGGATTTTGCCAGAACGAAAAGGAAGGAAAAAAAAAGAAGGCCATACCACCCCCATCCACCCAATCGACACCAAAGAAGTCGTCGGCTGGGTCTGAATTGATCAGAGGAAACGCCTGTTTCTGGGTTTTTGGGCGTCAGACGTCAGTCGCACATGGCGGACTTCGGACGACGGAAGGTGGGAGGACGCCAAGAACTTCTCCCCGGGACTGAGAAAAGAGAATCATAATATTTTCGAGCACGCATGCGACCCCGGCATTACTTGATTACGCCGATTTGGGTAGGACGAGGAGGAAGTTCTCGCCCGGTGATTATTGTGGTTTGTAATCTAGGCAGTTCGGGATATTATTCATGATCTACGGAACAAAACCGCTGTAGCTATTATGGTTGGATGTTGGCGGGCCTCGACGTTTCGTACATTGCATTTCAAACCCGGGGCCCCCTTTGTAGACTGCGACCTTCCCAAACCACTGTCAAGACAGACGTCAGTTCAAGGCTGCTCCGGGGATGCGGTCAATTAGGAGAACAGTGGTATGAAGACGGGATTCACGAATCTCAAACATTTACCAAGAAAAGGAACCATATGTTCAAGAACCATCAAGCATCGTCATTTTCATCAACCACACTTCTAAGTAGCAGGATTATACACAGATACAGATGACCCCAAAGTATCCACAGTGTATCACTGAAAGGATTGGTAAAAATGATACAATCGTGAGAACAAATGACCGCGAAAGCCCCTTGGTTCCCTTGCACTGTATCCCCCGACGGCTCCTCCATATCACAGATATGTCCAAAAGACCGTCGAAACCGAAAACAAATAAGTAGAAGAAAAGATAGAAGTCTTCTCCTAGCTCCTTAGGGTGCTGTAACTACTATTCCCGATGCGCATGAAGAGGTGCGAAGCCACCTCCTTTTCTAATTCAGGCCTGGAAAGAGCGGGCGGCGCGCTTGGCAAGGTTGAACTCGATGGCGCGCTTGCGGGCGGTGGCGGACTGTGTGAAGGCGACGGAGCCACCGAAGGGACCGGCAATCGCAGAGTTGCGGAGGCGGGCAATGCAGACGTTGCTGGCGCCACCGACGTTTGCGTCGCAAGTCATGCCAGCGGGCATCTTGATGGCGACGGGGAAGTCCATGGTGGAGGCGCCGGACAGGCCGCCAAAGCCAATGCCAGGGACGTTCTGGGTAACCTCGGCGCTCTTGAAGGCAGCGGGATCAGTACCGCCGGAGGTGCCGTCAACATCAGCCTTGAGAGGACCAGCGCCGTCTTGGTTGACCTGGTGGAAGGTCATCTTGAGGGTGCCGTCATCGGCGGTGGTGGGCATACCGCCCTGGGCAGCCATGCCGGTAGCGGCCTTGACGCTGGTCTCGGCGGTGCCCTTCGGGGTCTTGGTGCCCTTGCCATTCTGGCGAGCGACGAGAGCGCGGCGAGCCATGTTGGCCTCGTGGATCTCACGGGCCTTCTGGACGGCGGTGGTATTGCCAGCGGCGCCGTTCATGAAGGTCTGAACCATTGCGGCGGCGTCGACCGGACCACCACCTTGGGTACGGCCAAGAGCGGAGGCGCGGCCGGTGCCGAGCTCGCGGTCACGGATGATGGAAGTGTCGGCCTCAGAGCCGCAGCGAGGAGAAGCGCAGTCACGAGGAGTTCCGTCGATCACTGGGGTTTTCAGATCCTGATATCGTCAGAAGTAATAGGCAAGATACTTACGAGAAAGACCGGGCAGTGTCATGCCGTTAGCACCCTGGACAGAGTCGATGACACCGTGGGCGAAGACGTTGGTGGCAGCAAAGGCCGCAAGGAGGATGGAAGAGGCGTACTTCATCTTGGCGGTTGAAAGATTGGCGAAAGTTGAATATGAATAAGATAGCTGCTTATTATCTGTAATAGGCCGTTGAGGAGCTCCGGGCTCTTGTCGAAAAGAAAGGCAGATGAAGAGGAACGCTGAAGAGTTGATGAGATGCTGATGAGAGGAGGTAAAATCATGAAAGTTTGACCGGGCATGCGAGCGATTCTTATACAAGTTCTCGACAGACTGGATGACAGGTCTTGGATAGTCTTGGAAGACAGTTGATGTGGCTTGGCAAACACGGCCCTCAGTTCTCGAGACCAGGATTTCCGGCCGTTGTTGGTCGTCCGCCGTAGTCGAGGCATCTTGCCGCTGGTTCTCTCACGAAAAGATCAGTTGAGGCATTGATCTGACGAAAGAACGATACAGGCTGTGTTCTGCAGCAGAGACGAGGCTTCTGATGATGCGATTGGCTTATTGACCGTTTCGAGGGGCCAGCGGGTCCTGCCTGATGGTCAGGGACAAACGCCACCAGGACTGAGCCTGAGTGCAGGTTTACTCGGCAAAGACGGCCAGGACAGGTTTGTGCATGACGAGCAGCTGACGATCTGAGCTCCGAGAGGTAGATTTCGAATATCACGGTTGTGGGGAGCTACGAGGCTCCTCAGGAGTAAGGCTAAACGCTTTCTCCACCGTGGTTTGGGGCTCGGCGTCAATGAGGGTGACGAGGTTGCTGGACGAGGTGTTAGCGGCGGGAGCGTTGATGGGAACAACAAGGGAAATCCCATCACCCCGAGTGAAAGATTTGAGAACACCACCAGGATGGCGTCGATCCTAAAACGTGAGGCGTGTGAGCTTGTTGGTCCAGGGCAATCAGCTCGGGCCAGCTCCCACGCTGACTGATTCTGCTGAATGGGTTGAGACGGGGTAAAACATCGTGGATTTGCGATGCTTCTCCGTTCGTGTCCAGGGAACTCCGGTCAGGCAAGTTGGTGTCGCCCCTGAGGTCTCTATTCGCGAGTACGGGAAAGCTGCGAGGACCATGTCCCCTTTGGTAAAGGCCCCATTTTGCTCGACACAGCTCAATTCAAGTCTCACCACGGCCGGGCTTACGTTAGAGCCCGGTGACATATCATGTAGAATTCGAGAGTCGAGTAAGCCTTTAATGGGTCTCCACCGCAGCGTTTCGGGTTTCGGAAAGAAGACGGGAAATGCTTGAATTGTGGCCCTGTTCTCCGTATCTCTATCGGACCCGGCGGTTAGACCACGGCGAAATCGAGGTCTGTCAGGATTCACTGCAGTCTTCGAACCATCATCACAGGATGCGAGCAACGGTGAAATTGCCAGCCGGCCGATGAAATGACTTGGCAGGAACAGCTAATAAGGCGGGATGAAAGCTCGGCAATGATATGCCGTCTCGAGTCGAGTTGTGACAAGCCGTCGACGAGCAGTTGACAGTGCTTGGCAAAACTCTAGTGGACGAACTCGGATGTCGGAGGAATTGTTTCGTCACTCGGCGCACGGCTGTGTCCCTATCCTTACGTACAGTACAGTATGTTACCTCACGGTTTAGCCGACGAAGAAACCGGCGGAGGCGCGGGACGGCGGGGGATCTGCCGGGTTTTCCACGCGGGCAAGCAACCATAACCAAATCCGGATGTCGTCGATCTTCGTCCATGCTTGTTGTTCAGAAGGCTGTGCAGGCCGCATTGCTCCCCTCCGAGACACAGGTGAGAATTCTGCACCGTCGATAGGTCGTATGGTTGTTTAGTTTGCTAACCCCTAACACCTCACTGGGCCGTAGCTTCTGCGCGCTTTTTGTCTCATAAATTGTCAGACTTGCATTTCTTCGAGGGATTCATGCCAGCTCGTGTAACCCAGCCCGCGTGCGATGACATCGTAGTCTCGGTTTCGGTGTCGAAACGCTTCTCCTCGCGAGGCAGACTTAGTTGTTGTATTTCCATTTCTCTCTACTGCGAATACAAGTGATGGCATTTCCACGGCAGCTTCGGACTGGATTTCGCTGTGAATTCCCGACTTGTTGGTTCCATGGCCACTGCGTGACTCGAACGGTGATGTGCACTGGATGACTTGACGCATGCCACGTAGGTCTAGACGTTCTGAGGTGTCACATACGGATCGAATAACGTTGCTCTATTCAGTAGACGGGGCACAGTAGTCCTGTCCCTGCATCCCGTGGGACAAGCATGCCAACCAAAGGACGAAGTCGTCAGTTGCACAGCAGCAGCCGGGACAGTTGAACGACAATCGATAGCACGGCATAGCCCAACTTGATGAACTCCTTTCGTAAGATTGAGATAAGGGTGCATGTTCGATCGTCGTACTGGTGGCCTTCCTCGTAATAATACGAGCTTTAGCTCGTAAGGTGGCGGCTGCAGCGTATTACACATCGTCCGAAGACATCTGCTGCACCCTCGATTCGCGATAATGGGACGGTCAGGATGTCGTCAAGAGACGACCAACATCTGCTGAAGTGCATATGCGACGAGCATCTGACATAAGTTGCATGCTTTTTGGATGCTTTGTATGAACGACGGTTGAGACTGTCATGGAGGTGACGAGCGTGGTATAGCATGAACCTCCTCGCCCAGATGTCCATGTGTTGGAGGATACAAGCCGAAGGAGTTATTGGCGCGTGCGTGCATAACCTTGGACGCAAGCTGAAGATACGGCCGTGAGTTATCATTCCAAGTGTGTATTGACTCTTTTTGCCAAGAGACGGGTTCCTGCCGATGTCAAATCATTCCATATTGACTGCGAGAGCTGAAATCTGAATTTTGATTGACAACCGCATCTCTATCGAGGTTACCGTTCTTGTCGCACGAAGTCACAAGTGACAAGTGCCCAGCGACGGGTGCACATGCGCAGGACCACGACTTCGGGTCGGTCGTCTCTTGTTTTCGGGGTCTTCAGGTTACTCCGAAGCAAAAAAAAGGCTGGCTGTGACACGTGTGTACTGGACGCTGTCGAAATGGTGATTCGAGGTTGCAATAGGAACGACGGTTGAGGATCGACGACGAAATGTTGTTGACAAGAGGAAGAGGCATTGCTAGAGAGGGCAGGAGGGGACGCCGTCCGCAAAGGTACAGGCGGGGCAACCAAGCGACCTCAGGCACCGGGCCATTAAGACCCAATGACCCAATGACCCAATGACGCCAATACGGATCTTTCCCACCTCCCTTATGCGGACCTCAGCTAGCGCATGCGAGGGACCTGGCCTAAGACCTAAGAGGCTAAGAACCCCAGCCTCCAGCTGTCTTAGTCCTGATAATTGAGCCAAAGCGAAATCCCAATAGCGCTGATAGGAATCGAACCCATCTTCACCTAGGTACGACTGGCGCTACATCCACCCACAAGAGCATGCCCCCACGCGCTAGCTACTACTACCAGCTATCTCCCTCTTAAAAGGCTGAGATTAAAGCGCTCCACCTATAGTTCGAACCCCAGGGCTTTAGAGTTTGGCAGTGCAAGGGGTCTTGGGGGATATTAGCGCTACTAATTGAGCTAAAGCGAAATCCCAATAGCGCTAATAGTGGAGGAATCGAACCCATCTCCGCCAAGGTACGACCGGCGCCACTGATGACCGCCACCACGCGTGGATGCCTCTGAGACGGTAGTGTAATTCGTTTCACTTACTTCAGTACCGACCGTGGCGACCACCATCTTTTCTCTACAACCAATACACGACCAACAGCTCTTATGCCTTCCGACAACCACAAGTGTGGCGTTCGGGGTTCAAATAAGCCGGCACTTATGTGAGTTGCGGCTTGTTGGATAAATAGGCAGCCGTTCGATGACTGGTGCAGAGTACCAACAAGTTCCCCAAAAATGGTAGTGGTAGAGTCGTTTTCGAACCAAACCTGCATCTAGCATCTCTTTCCTCTGTCTTTCCGCGGAAAATCGCTCTGAGTCCTTTGGGCGCGAACAAGTCGTCGTGCATGTCAGTTTTGCGCGAGATGATGGATGTGGCAAAGCTCCCCCGTGTTGACAGGCATCTCGCGTCCACGAAGAGCGCAAGTCTCCGTCCGAGTTCCAACCTTCCTCCAGCTCGGTGGTAAGTCGTGACTCAATCACAGGTCCACGTGCTGTCACATCAGCTACCTTGATGCATAGCTACAGAGACCAAAGACTGACAATCTTGGCTGCCATCGCTCACATGTTGGACAGTTCCATTCCAACCAAAAAAAAAAAAAAAAAAAAACTATCTCAGCTCTTGGCCAGCCACGCCGTCCCATGTCCGGCCGAGGGCTGCCCAAGATCCCCGTTTAAGGCGGTCGTAACGTCCCTCTGTGGAACCTAATTCGCCAACCCATCCGAGATGTTCCTTTCAGCTATCAAGGATGAGATATGGATGGAGATCCAAAAAAAAAAAAGTGACTATATAATTTATTCAGGACCCCCCTGTGAAGAGATACTCTATGTCGTCCTCACCTTCTCATCGCTCGCTTCTCATTCACCGTAATGCGTGCCGCTCTTTTACTGCCTGTTCTTGCAGGCTCAGCCGCCGCGGCTGCCTGTAACGGTAATGAAGTGTTGTGTGGAAAAAAATACTCTGAGGTTACGTTCGTTGGTTCTCACAACAGCCCGTTCGTCGGCAGTGGCCCTGCCGACAACCAGCTGGTCATGCCAACAGACCAGCTCGACTTGGGAGTCCGTTTTCTCCAAGTTCAGACACAGAATAAACACGGCAACATTGAATTATGCCATACGTCTTGCATTCTTCTCGATGCTGGACCGTTAACCGGGTATCTGGACTTAATCAACAAGTGGATGAACGCCCACCCAAATGAGGTTGTCACTCTTCTCCTGACTAACATCGACGCAATGCCTGTAACGCAGTTCGACGACGCCTTTAAAAGCACCGGGCTGGACAAATACGTCTTCAGACCAGAGGGCAAGGTCACTGAGTGGCCGACGCTGCAAAAGCTCATTGATGACGGGACGAGGCTGATCGTCTTTATGGGTAAGCTCGACTGCGAGGTGTCAATAGAAGCCAAATCAGCTGACACGGGCAGACTATCATTCCGACACCAGCAAGGTGAACTATATTCTTGACCAGTTCAAGTACTTCTGGGAGACGCCCTACGGCGAGACGGATCCAAACTTTCCCCGGTGCAATATCGACCGGCCAGAAGGTATCGACCCTGAGGGCTATATGTATCTGGTGAACCACGTCTTGAGCGTCGACATTCTCGGTATCAAGATCCCAGATATGGCCAGCGCTCGGAAGACGAACTCATTTGACTCTATCGACAAACAAGTCAACCTTTGTAGGGGGATGTGGGGAAAAACACCGAATGTCATTTTGGTAAGTTGACAACCTCTTCGACAACCGAGCTGGCCGAGCCAGATCGGGCTTCATATGTGCTGCATGTCGTTGGATTTGCTGACCATGGAAACTAAGCTTGACTGGATCAATCTTGGCGATGCAGTAAAGGCGCAGACTCAATACAACGTCCAGAAGGATCGACCTTCCATGCATGGAAGACAGCGACGCGGCATCCGGAACATGGTGTCGCGTAAATAGAAAGAGGGCAGCTGAAAAATATGAAATAATAGACCTAGGCAACTGAATTGCTGAACAGCCTCACAATACAGACACGGCGAGCAAGGCCTGCGATTGCCATCCCCTTTCGGCACCGATCATGGAATAATAGGTACCTTTCGTGCAGCCTGCTTTCCATAGGTAGCTGCAGTTAATTCTCATTGCCGCATCTGCCTCCCTCTCTCCGATTTGAGTTTGTCTCGTCGCGTGTCCTCGCCACCAAGAATAAATATCCAGTCATGGCTCCATTTCACGATCAATGGCTCGTTCTAGTCCCGACTTATCCAGCCTGATTCTTTCCGTTTGCAGCATCTTTTGCCTGTTTACTTGCCGATTCTATTCCCAGGTGTATTCGGAATGAGCATCTGCTTCAGCTGCCGTGGAGAAAGACGGAGCATGGCTAGCTGACGGCGGGTATCGCGACTTTGTTCGATCACTCTCCTGGTCTGACCCGTGGCTTAGGCAGCGAGACCCAAAAGCCGTTACCCAGCGCATTCCATTCACAGATGATTGCGTAAACGTCGTTAAGCTCAGCCTCCAGAACGGCGAGTTCGCCAGGAAGGCAGAATTCACCGAGCCTCCGCAATACCGCGTCGCAACGGGACCGCCAAAACGTTTACATTGTCGAAGGGCTCGGTCCCGGATTCGCCACCGTGGTAGGCGAACCCTTTGACCTTCATCCCTCGTTCTTCGTCGAACACGAGCGGGTTGTTGTGCATAACATGAACTGGATGGCGGAAAGTGACGGCGTCCAACTTCCGTCTGTTATCCAGAGCCGGGGACATTTGAGATGAAATACTATGAGTTTGTAACGTTTAACAGGAAACCTACCAGCTTCCGGTGGGTTTGAGCTGCTACCGGGCGACATATCGGCGTCTCCAGAGACTTCAAGTGGGATAATGCCCCTGACAAGATTGATAACTTCTTGGACGTTAGCATTGTCCGAAGGAAGTGTAGCATTTGGTCTTGGAGGTCAGAAGGTGGCGGTTGGGACTGTGAGTTCCCATCCCATCGCACATGTTCTCCTGTTAATGATAGCTAGGTCTTGTGCTGTGCGACCCTCCGGCCAAGAGCGTCAGAACAGGGCCAAGTTACGACAAGGAATTCGACGCCAAGACGTGGCCGTACCAGGGCGGCTATCCCGATTTTGTCCAGGAGGAAGAGCAGATCCGCGTGGCGAGAGAAGGCTTCTATCGTGGCCCGCCGCGCAGCTCGATGCTGGATGACCTCTGCTTCTACCTCAAAACCCACTCGCGGCTTGTGGTCGTCGCAGAGCCCGACTCTGTCGCCGTCTTCGTCAAGAAGCTGGTGGCGTCCCACTTCCTCAAGCAGACGGAGCATCTGCGCGCAACTCTTTCAGCGTTGCAACGAGGCCTTACGCGTAAGCAGGACCTGGCCAAAATGCCCATGGAAAAGGTCGAGGCTTTGTGGGGCGATATGCAGGGCTGGGAACGGCGGACGGGCGAATATCTCGAAGACCTCGAAGGTATTATGCTGCAACTCGGCATCCCCTTGTCCCATCCAGCGGGTCCAATAGTCGCAACACCGCCAACGTTGACGAGGGGTGCGGTGTCGCCGGCAAATCTGGTGTGGCAGGATGACGCAGCCGATTTTCAATTCTTGTACCTCCGGTTCCGGGAGCTGAGGCAACGTACCGAGACGCTCAATGCTGCCGTGACAGGTTTGGCGAGCATCACGGGATACCGGCAGGCATAGAAGGAGCAGCAGCGGAGCATCGGTGAGGCCAAGAGAGTCAAGGCCGTCACTTTGCTTGGTCTGGTCTTCATACCGTTGGCGTTTGCAACGTCGCTGTTCGCGATGGAAAAGCCGTTTGGGGCTGGGTACGACAAGTTCTGGATTTTTCTGGCGACGTCTTTCCCTCTGATTCTCATTGTCATGTTGGGGAATTACGTCTTAGATTTTGGATATCATGATGAAGGAAGGGCATGGTCATTAGACAACTTCACCAAGTCATTGAGGGACAGGATAGAAATACTCAGAAGGCAAGGAAAAGGTAACACGGATGGATCTCAGCATAGCAAGGCGTGAAAGCGATGGCGAAAAAGCATAGATTACTTGAGCGGACGAACCACCAATTGAATTGAATAGGTGCATGCTAGAGGTATTAGTGAATGCCCTGTCGTCATCCATGCTGACGGGAAGCTGCAAACTTTCCGCGGTGTATAGGGATGCTCCGATAAGAGCTTTAGTGTGGGTCTTCCACCACTCCAGCGCTCCTTATCGGTGTGTATGGTGGTCCGCAGTCGCGATAAGCTACCGTCCCGCAATTGACACCAACACGTCGCGTCAAGCCGACGCGTCTAAGAGCTCTTACACCCCGACTTAATTGACACCGCTCCAGCACCATCCAAATTTACCGCAATCCTCGACCTTGATACCGATATTGGTACCTTTTCAAAGTACATTGGATGACTTCATTTTAGTCTTTTCAAGTTTTGATACCCTTTATTGTACCTGTCCATCTTGATTACGATTCACAATGGCTTCAGAACAACCAGCGGCGCGCTCGCCCAGCGCCAGCCCGGTGCCAGAATCACTACAGGCGCGTATTGCTGCCCGTTTGGCCGCCGTTGATACCGATTCCGAAGACGAGGAACCCAAGATCGCCTACCGCAGGAGCAAGTCGTCTCCCGAACCCACTCAGAACAGTGACTCTGAAGAGGAAGTCGACAAGCGCCCAAGGGGCCGTCTTGCTGCCCAGATGCAGGGTGGCGCTGAGAGATCAGATTCTGACGAGTCCGAGAGCTTTCTTGACCGAATCCAAAAACGCCTTCAAGCTGCAGACGAGGCAGACGATCGTGAACCAGAAGACACGGCCATGGGAGAAGATGACGACGAAGATGATGTCCCAGTGGCCCGTCGTCGACTGCAACGAAAGCCAGCGGGAGAGGCCACACCAAAGCCACAAAGCCCGGCACGATCCCCAACGCCAGGTCTCTTCGTATCTCCCGAGAAAAAATCACCTACCAGACCCGCAAACGAAACCACGGCGAACGACTCAGACTCCGACGCGTCCCTTCCGGCTCTCAAGAACTCCAAGTTCCAAGCACTGGTCGAGCGTAAGCGACAAGAGAGACTAGCACGCGAGGCCGAGGAAGAGAAGAAGAGGGCCGAACGTATGGAACGTCAGCTGGCCATGAATTCCGACCTTTTCGCCAACGAAGACGACGCCAATGTCTCTGATATCACCGATGATGAAGGGGGCCGCAAGCTCAGTCAGGCGGCGAGGCCAGCGCGGAAGGCAGGCAAGAAGGCCGTCGAAGAGATGCACCGCGAAACACAGCGTATGGCTCGTAATATGCAGCTCGCTCATGAGGCCAAGACGAGGAAAAAGTTTACCAAAGACGCCTTTCTGGAGCGCTTCAACTTCAGAAAGGCCGAAGCCAAGTCATACCCTAAGACGACGAGCTCAAGCCGGCCTACGACTCCGGTATCCGCTCCTCAGACGGACGTTGAGATGAAGGATACCGAGACGCCGCCCAGCTCCCCTCCCATTGCCAAGGTATCTACGCCAAGCAAGGTGCAAGACGCAACCACAACAATGGCCCAGCCCGAAGACGTGCCTGACGGCAACGAAAAGCTGCCCTCACTCGACGACATTTTTGAGGCCTCGAAGAAGCTTGATAAGGGCAAAGGGAGGGCTGTTGCCTCTCCCAGCCCTAAGAAGTCACCTGCGAAGGAGGTCAAGCCGAAGCGTCAAGTCAGAATCAAGTTGCCGTCCATATCAGCACATCACGCCATGATCGATCTTGACGATGACTTGAAAATCACCGACGTGCGGAAAGCCAAGCTCGACGCAATCTTCAAGAGTGTTCCGGAGAACAAGTCCAAGGAAAACAGCTCTCTGCACGCCCTTCGCCGCCTTGCTCAAGCAGGGTCTCCCGAGAGATCAAGAAAAGGGCGACAGGAGAAGCCAGGTATGACTGTTGGCGAGCTGCAGTTCACTCTCCAGCAGCGTGCGCGGCAGCAAGCTAAGGTGGAGCGTGAGAAGCGCCTTGAGTTCCTCAAGTCCAAGGGCATCGTCGTGCAAACCGCAGAAGAGCGCGAGCGCGAAATGCAGGAGGTGGAGGACATTGTCGCCAGAGCCAGAAGAGAGGCTGAGGAGATCATGGCTCGTGAAAGAGACGCAGCCAAGCAAGAGAAGAAGGAGAAGAGGAAGAATGGAGAGCTGGATCCCTTCGACGACAGTGATGACGAAGAGTATGAGGGTTCCGAGGAGGAAGGAGGAGATGAAGTCGAAATTGAACTCTCGGGCTCTGAAGACGAAGAAAAGGACGCTGCTTCTGATGAAGAAGCGGACGGCAACGCTCTCGTAGACAACGAAGCTGGCGACAGCGGATCTGAGCACTCGGATGTCGAAGCAGACGATATCACTGCTGAGGCTGCTTTCGCCGAGTCCGAGGATGAAACAAGACTGCCTACAAGGAATGTTCGCCGCTCCAAGAAGACCCAGGTTATCTCCGACGATGAGGATGAGAGTGAGAATGACAGGATCGAGGCTACACCGAGACCACGAACTCGATCACCCGCTGCCCCGAATATCAGATCCCCTGCTGTACCAACCTCGGTCCTGCGGTCCGCGAAGAAGACTTTCATTCCTGGACTGCCCGTTACTGGTGCTGCTGGGCTCGGTCTAACGCAAATCTTCGCGGGCACCATGGACGACAGCCAAGCAGCTCCTGGGACAATCCCGACCCAGTCGCCGATGCCTGACTTCGACAGCCTCCCGGACTCACTTACCATTGGTAACAACACTCAGCAAGACAGCATGATTTTTGATAGCCAGAGTGGCGACACACAAAGAGCTGAGACGCAACCCGACTCTGCGGATGGCGTTCATCTTCACTTCACGCAGTCACAGGTACATGGGATCGATAGCCTTATGCGTGACGACGAACCCGCAACCCAAATATCCATGCAAGCCACCCAAGACGCGGGTTTGCAAGATTATACGCCCTTAAAATCGCGATTCGTTGAAGCGCCTCCTTCAACCGTCGAGACTATGGTACTTGACGGTGAAGCGGAGCACGACACGGTGCTTGAGTCACCTCTGGTGCGCAGAGGCAGACTTCGTCGCAAGGTCGACGTAGTTACTGACCTTGTCGACGAGGAGGAGGAGACTCAGAGAGCACCCACTGCTGATGTTGATGAATTCGGCTTCAACACCACCGCCACCGCTTTCAACGTCATGAAGGAAGCCGCCAAGAAGCAAGAGAAGCAGAAGAAGACCGCAGAATACAACCGCAAGAAGAGCAAGGCCAAGGAGATGGTCGAGGAACAGGCCGAGGAGTCCGAAGACGAGTACGCCGGGCTCGGCGGTCTGGACGGCGAGGACAGCGACGACGATGACGCAGCCTCCGTCAAGGAGATGATTGACGACCAAAGCGGCATGGATGCCGACGACGAGCGTAAGCTCGCCGCTCTTCACGCGTAAGTTGACCAAATATAACCCCCCTTACCGCATCTCAAACTAACGTAGTCCAGCGAGCGTGAGCGCGCAACTGATGAGAAGATGGTCGACAAGCTCTTCCACGACATCACAACCGGCATGCTCCGTCGCAAGCGCGGCGCCGACTACGACCTCTCCGACTCGGACGACGGCGGCGAGGCACGTCGCCGCATGAAGCGCCGCCAGTTCCAGAAGATGCAGCAAGCCCTCTTCGCCGACGAGCGCATCAAGAAAATCGCGGAGAAGCCCGGAAACCAGGCCTTCCTCCGCACCATCGAGGACCGCGGCAGCGACGACGAAATGGACTTTTTGGAGATTCTCGCCCCCGCCGATACTATGCAGACCGAAGAATCTCAGTCGCAGGATCAGACTGTCCCTGACAGCCAGCCCGCAACCCAGCGACAACCTCTGGCTGCCAACCCAGCGAACCGTCCTGCCGCGAACTCGCGCAGGACGAAGGACGGCAAGAAGCCCTCCAACCTGGGCGAGATCAGAGAGTCGGTGTCGAGTCTGCTGGAGGACTTCAACGCCGAAGTCATTCCCGCCACCGACCCGGCCTCGGACAGCGAAGCAGACGATGAGGGTGGCCGACCGGGGACATCAAGGAGCAACACGGAAAACGATTCTCAGAGCAAGAACTCCCGCCGTACGAACTCCACCCGCCCTGCCGTCGTCGATCGCATCTCCCTCAAGCGCCAGTCATCGTCCAACACGTCTACCGCATCTTCCAAGCTTGCCTTCGCCGTGCCCGCCGCGTCGTCGAGCGGAAGCTTCAAGGTTCCCGCTCTCCTGCGCCGCGCCACGACGAACTCCTCGTTCAAGTCAGGCTCCGGCGGCAGCAACGGCTCCGGCGGCACGCCGTTCTCTGCTTCGGGCGGCGGGACTAGCGGATTCGGGGACGACGGCAAGATCAAGAAGAACGCGAGCAAGAGGTCTGGTGTCAGTGCCCTGGCAAGGGAGAACGAACGTCGCGCGGCGATACAGGAGAATGAGAAGAGGAGAGAGGCGAGGAAGTGGAAGGGTGCCGAGAGGAGAATTAACGCTGTCGGTGGTTTGTTTGGGACTGGAAAGTTTGAGTAAGGTCAGGATAAACTGAGCCGGATATGTCGTGACGAACATGGGATTGGGTGTTGGAGTTTGGGGATGCGGTTGGGAGTCGCTATTGGCGTATGGGAATGGTAGATGGGGACTGCACCATTTGAGTTTTATCCGCATGTCGAACAAGAATCAAATCACTCGAGATCGTTGGACTGCAAAATTTCACACCTTGGACAAGCTTTTCCACACATCTTGCCTTGCTTCTATCCGTACATCCGCCGCCGTCTTTCATACCGAGTCGTTTTTTTGTAAAATGTCTGTTCTCATATGCTCTCCACCTCGCCAAGCCAAAGCCGCTCATAGCTCTCCGTCGTGGTTTATTTCTTCTTCTGACCGGCGACGACAGTGATTTCCTTCGGCAGTTCGGCGACGTAGGGGAGGAACTCGGGCTGGCCGGGAATGTACTTGCGGAGGACCTCAGGGACCTTGAAACCGTCGGGGGTCTGGTAGTTCTCCATGATGCAGCAGAGAGTGCGCTCGGTGGCGCAAAGGGTGGCGTTGAGGGCGTGGACGTACTCCTTGCGTCCACCGCCGGGGGCCTGCGAGGACACGTCAGTGACCAACGCTTCACACGGAAAGCAAAAGAGAAGGACGAGCTGTAGACCAATTTTACCTCTTTGGCCTTCTTGACACCGAAGCGAACCTCGAGTTCACGAGTCTGGTAATCCGTGCCTGAACTTGGTCAGCTTGTGTATTCCTATCGTGAGCATCGGCGCAGGAAAAAAAAGAACGAAAACAAAACTCACAGTTGGAGCAAGAGACAAGCTCCTTGTACTCCTCCTGAAAGGGGAACCACGCCTCCAGGTCGTACTTCTTGGCAGCGGCGTTGTTGAGGGCTCCGGAGACGATAGAGACGACGCGGTAGGGCAGACCCAGGCTCTTGTAGAACTCTTCCGAGGCGGCGATCATCTCGTCGAAGTGCTTCCAGCTGTCCTCGGGTTTGCAAAAGACGAACTGCTCAATCTTCTCAAACTGGTGTACGCGGAACAGACCCCATGCCTCCTTGCCGCTATTTGCGAAGTCAGTCAATCTGCTTCTAATTGAAAGAAGGGCAAGAGAGGCAAAAGGCTTACTGCTTGCCGGCCTCCTTGCGGAAGCACGTGCTATAACCGGCGTACTTGATGGGCAGCTGGCTGCCCTGAATCCACTCCTCGCTGTGCAGGGCAGAGAGAGGCTGCTCGGAGGTAGCGATGAGGTACTTCTCCTCGCCGTCGCCGGTGACCTTGTACCTGGAAAATTGTCAGGAAACCATTTGCAAGGGGATTGCCATGGATCATCTTACAACTCCTCGTCGAATTGCTCCAGCTGGGCGGTCTTGGCCATCTGGTTACGGTTCATGAAGAAGGGGGGCTGGTTGGGCGTGTAGCCCTTGTTGAAGAGGAACTCGAGACCGTAGTTGATCAGAGCCTGGTTCCTGTCTGCGCGTCAGCTGCTTCCGCACGTTTACGTCCCGAGAAGCAACAGCCCCAAAGCGCAGCGCGAGACCTACAGGAACAATCCGTAGCCAGTCAAGCAGTAACCTCTGTGTCCGACGAGCTTGATGGCTCTCTCGGAGTCGTAGCCCGCCAGGCGCGTGACGATCTGGTGGTGGGAGAGCGTCTGCTCCGTCTTGGGCGTCAGCCCGGCCTCGGGCTTCCACTCGCGCACCGTCGCGTTGTTGTCCTCGTTGTCGCTGACGGGGACGGAGTCGTGGACGTAGTTTCCAATGCTCTTGGCCTTGGCGTTGAGCGTGGCGAGCTTGGCCGTGGCCTCGTCCTCCTTCTCCTTCTTCTGCTTCTGCAGCTCCTCCTTCTTCTTAAGCAGGTCGTCGGCGTTCTCCTTGTTCTTCTTCTTCATGCCAATCTCCTTTTGCGTCGCATTGATGTCGCTGCCGATCTGCGTCGCGGCGTACTGGGTCTTGCGGTGGTCTGTTCGGAATTGCGCCAAAGGCGAAATGTTAGCCCAGTGTGCCCGGCTGGCTTTCATTCCTTCCCACGCCTCCTCTCGTGCGAAGCGCTTTCGAAAGCGAAGGCTGGAGTCTCAGGTTGGGGGATCCGTACCGTCCCACAAGGCAATGACCTCGTCGACGACCTCGACCGGCGCATGGCGACGGCGCTGAGACTCGCGGATCTTCTCCGGGTCGCCGCCACGCTCCTTAATGAAATCTTGAAGGTCGAGCATAATGTCTGGTTTTCTGTGGGTATCGAGGGAAAGATCGACGCGGCGGGGCTGCGGAGGAAATTGGCACGTTAATAAAAGAGACTCGGCGACGGCAGCGACTCAATCCGGTCTGGTACTCACTCGTTCTTGGGGATCGAGCGACGGGCGTGCAGCTGGTTTGGCGTGACTGTTCCACGGTGACTCAGTAACACCTTGGCTGGTGGTAAATTGTTCGTTGCTGTGGTGGGGTTATTTGGCGGGGGCGGGGCTGAGGCGGTCAAACGCAAGGGTCTCTCGCACCATCCCCTCCCCTTACAGGCGCATGCCATGATCACGCCTATCAGACAACGCCAGAAGCGTCAGATGCAATCAGAATGAAGTTCAATCCAGGCTCAGCTGTATGAAATGCCGCCCGTTGCGAATCGCATATGCCCCTTCCCGCCATCCAAAGTTAAATAGTGTACAGTTCTGCCCTAAACCCCATGAAAGTTGTGACTAAGAAGCATTTTCCTCCAACTCGCCTGCAAAAAGAAACATCATATTACAGAGCTTTCTAGGCCTCAACAATCGGTTCCACGATTTTGACCTTCTTCGACGACTCATCCTCTGCCGGCTCCTCGGCCTTGCGCTTAGTGCCGTTGTCACCGTTGGCCTGGGGTTCGGCCGCCTTGGGCTCCTCCTTGTTCTTCTTCCTGACCAGACCAGTGAGATCGGTGGCAGTCTTCTTAGCCTCCTCGATGCGGGCCTGAGTTTGCTCTGCCGATTCACCAAGAGCAGCACCCAGGATACCCCCCATGGTATCTCCTCCAAGAGCGGAGTTCATGTCGATAGGGGGTTTGCGGAGCTCCTCGAGCTACTTATGGTCAGTACAGGAGCTTAATGGCTAATAGAAATAGAAAGGAAAACTTACGCGTTGCTCCATATCACTGATCATGTCCTTGACATCGGTAATCGTTGCCCGCGTGACCTCATTGTCCTCTGGCGAGGCCATAGTTGCCAACTCGACCTCCTTGTTCTGGAGCTTCAATTTGGTGCTATTGATGGCAGCCTCCAACTCGTTGGCCGCCTCTTCGCGCAGCTTCTCATCGAAGGTCTGAGTCTCTTCCTTCTCGCCTGCCTGCGTCGTGACGGAGGCGAACTCGAGGGCCAACGACAGCTTGAAATGAGCCTCGGCAATGATCTCGTTGTCGTCGGTGTATAGCTCCTTCTTGAACTTCAGAGACTTTCGTGAATCGTCAATCGCATCGGGGTATCTATAGGCACGTCAGGTTCAAATCCAAGCGCAGCAGGCTCGGAGATCCTACCTCTCATTCTCCAGGGAAATCTCAGCAAGGAGGTCATGGGTGTCGGCAAGTCGCTCCTTGACGTGCTTGATGGTGCTCTTATCGCTGGAGGCCTGCTGCTCGGTCTTCCCATTGGGCTCCTCCTTCTCCAATTGCTCAAGTTGGCGGCTGAAGCAGAGGCGTGCCATGTCGAGAATACCGAATGCGATGCCGAGGTCGTCATCATCCTCATCTTCCTCTTCTTCACCCTCGGCCTTATACATAGTCAGCTCTCGTTCGGTAGGCTGACCAACTCCCGCTTACCTCTTCACCGTCCGAGTCGTCAAAGTTTTCGTCGCCATTAAATTGGAAGAGGGCCTTCTTCTCTTCGGCAGTCTCCTCCGTCTTCGCGCCTGCGGCATCGCTAGCCACGATGGCGATGCCTTCCTCGGTTATCCTCTCCCCCTCGGTCTTGGTAGGCGCATCGGCCAGCGCAACAGGTGCGGGCTCTGCGGGAGCAGCCTTCTTGGTCTTCGGCTTCGACTTCTCGACTTTTTTCTCCCCGGCGGCCTTGCCTCCCAGCACGTCGCTCTTGCTCTGGCCAATCTTAAAGACGCTGCGACCATAGAGGAAGAGAATCTCTGCGTTCCGAGGGTTCATCTCGCCATTGATCTGATCCTGAAGCTCAGCTGCCGTCGTGAAGCAATCGGCCGCCTCGTCGTATTGCTTCCTGGCGTAAAGCGCAGTGCCCTTGGCAGTTAGATCCGCGAGGGTTACCTTTTTGGAGTTGATGTCTTCTTCCGACTCCTCGCCGCCTGCAGTTGCAGGCGTGTCCTGCTGGGCGGGCGCATCTTGCACGATCTCCGGGTTTGCGACTGCGACAGGCACCTCCACAGCCGGGGCCTCGACGACAGGGACCTCTGCGGCAGTCGTGGGTTGCTGGGTTGTATCAGCCATCGCGAAAAGAATTTTGGTATGTGTGTCGGTTGTATCGATTTCGTAAAGTGATTTCAATTGATGGTTTAAGGAGAGTGAAATTCCTGCGGAAGATGGATGATATGGAAAAGGATTGTCTTGCGACGGGAAAGAGCAAAGACTGAGACGGTAGCTGGGCTTTGTCTGAGTGGTACGACGCGCGCAAGCTTGCGAGGAAGACGCGTTGATTGGGGAACCAACTGCAGGAATAGCTTCTTTCCAAGCACGTCAAGCGAATATGACCCAATTAGAAATGCGGGTGCGCGATGCAGTTAATTCACTGTGTCATGCACTGTATTTAATCCCCTCAATTCTGGGAAGGACACCAGCTTGCAAGCTTGCAGGATGCTCTTGCCGCTACCCCCACTGTTAGTGGTGTCTGATGTGTGATGTATTCTCTAGGTCTATCTACATGCAATGTGGGTTGTGGATATATAGATTGTACACATAGTCCACCCGTTAGGTGCAGGCACCTAATAGTATGCCGCTAACTAAAAATAAGACGTTCTCGTCCTATGAATACTATTATATAAATCTAATATTTCTGAATTCTATTCTATTCTCTAAATTAATCCGTTATATTATATATTATTATATAATTATACTTATATAGTTATAGTTATATAGTTATAGTTATATACTTATAGTTATACTATTATATAAATATTACTATTTATATATAATATTTTTAGGAACTATATTACGTTCAACCTATTAATTATACTCTAAGCTAAGTCCTTTATAGGTAAGAAAATATTATTTTATTCTGGCTTTTATATAGTATTTCCTAAGAATAACCTTAATTTACTTATCTATTATTTAAATAGCTAGGATAGTTAGGAGTTACTTACTATATAACGCAAATATAGTAAATTCTAAGTAATTAACTAAACTAATACTATAAATACGCTAAGTAAGAGGAAGTTAGATATAGTAAGTAGAGTAACTAATAAAGTAGTATCTAATATATAATATATTCTCCAGGTCTATCCATATGCAATGTGGATTATGAATATATGTATCATACACATTAGTCCACCCGTCAGATGTGGGCACCTTACACCTACAGCTGCCGCTGCCCTAGAGTAATTAATTGGCTTTGACATTGTCCCCGGACGCCTTATTTCCGCTAAGTAGCCAACTATGAGACTTACAGCTGCATGTTCGCCGAAGGCGTACGGCTAGGCTGTCCTCTTAGATGCGCCGACGAACCCTTGAAAAGACTCTGCCAGATGAACGCCTCGCTCAAAAGCAGTTCAATGTCCTTCTCCGTCCATGACTTTGTCGGCAAGCTCTGCAAAAACATCATTATTTCCTGGAAATCCATCTTGATCAACTTATCCGACCACTTGACGAGGAACGCCGCACAAACATATAAGTGAAACTCCGAGAAACCTTGCTCTTCAGCCTGCTGCTTGTTAGCGTGATCCGCAAGTTGACGCTGCTGTATCTGGGGGCCTACCAAGTATGTGTCCCACATTCTGACCGTATTCCGCACACTGATCTCTCTCATCAAGAGACAATTCATCCATCGAAAACTGAACTGTATAAACTCCACATGTTCGTTTTCGAGATGTTTTGCCAATCCAGCGTCAATTCGCGCCGTTAGATCACGAAGAGCTGCTACCTGCCTCTGAATGCCTGGCTGCGCCACGATGTAGTGATCTTGGATACCGTCTAATAGTTTCGTCAAACACCAGAAGGAATCTGCCTCCACGGCGTCTAGGACAGACTTGGGCAATTGGCCTGGATCCATCCCGGATTCTATGTCGGAATCGGCGATATAAGTACTGAGAAACACTTGCCAGAATGGCGTCACCAGGTCGTTGATGCCCTGCACGTAGCCACTGGCAGGGTGTCGGACAGCCCATAGGTATAGAATGCGCTCCAATGACCGCTGGGTCGCCTCGTATGAGTAGAGCTCAATATGAGGATTCGTCCGCGGAACGTCGATGCTGATTTGATGCCAGATTGCCTCGTCCAAACCTCTTGCCTTGCCTGACGCAGCTGCGCTTGAACCACCGCGTTCAAAAGCCTGCCTCACACCATCCAGATACTCTTTTCGTTTTCTCTCCAAGGTCGCAACTCTTCTTTCGCTATTGGTCGGTAAGTAGCTAAGAAGAAGTTGCCATGTCATCGCGCGAACCTCCTGAGGCACACCTGACCAAGCCAGTTGTCGAAGGTCCTGTAGGGGTATTGTTGATGCCTGCAAGAGCTTCTTGAATTTATTGATCCTAGTTATCCTAGAATTGGCGGCGTCAATCTCCTTGGGCGTCGCGTTTACTGGAACCGCGGGATGGTCGATTAAGTGTAGAGCGTTTGCAGGATCTGTCACAGTTAGCGCAGCAAGGTATTCAACTTCGTTTTCGCATACCTCTTAATATCTCCTTGTATTGCGGCCTCAGAATCTTTCCCTCGCTTTTCTTTGGCACGGGGTATGTCGGGGCAGGCCTTTCAATGGCGATATCCGCACTGTTTGAGTATCTTCTGGTGTGCAGCCCAAGTCCAAAGGAATCATCCATTGGCGACAGGCTTCCGCTTGGGCAAGACTTTTTTTGCGCCGCTATCTTGCGCGTCCGTCTCTTCATGTTGGAGAGGCTGGGCAAACCAAAATCGTCGCCATCGTCATCCTCGTACCCCATCATGTCGTCCTCGTCCGCCTTCCAGTCATCGTTCGTGTTGGACAGGAAACTTATGTAACTCTTTATCGGCGGCGAGGATAGGCCCGAGTTGGGCCGTGAGGTTGGAGGAGAAGCATCGCTAGGTCGACCCTTCGCGGAGTGAGAAGATGGAGGAGTTTTCGGTCTCGAGGAGGAATTGGACAGGTTTCTGGTCGTTGGTTAGCATAAAGTCTCCGTCAGGCGCGACGAAGAGGTCCGCACAAAGAATCGAATTTGAGTATGTCAGCATGGGAGTAGGCGGCCCCAACAACCAGGCTGGAGTCGCGACCTGTTCTTTTCGGCGTGTCATCGCGTGGGGGCGGCGGTTTCCAAAATGGCGATGCAGAACTACCCCAAGTCAGTTCCGACGCGTTGCCTGCAAAGCCAATAGGCGAACATACTCTGAGCGGTCTGATTTGTGTTGGTATCACAAGTCAGCGAATAGTTTCCGCGACAGTATCTGGCGCCCGAGGCCCTGCGGCAACGGACACCTCGAGATGCTAGAGGTATGACGAAACCCACCGACTTGAACCATCTCCTGCTGCGGGGCAACTTAGCATACGATGTCGACCTCATACAATGGAGCAATTTCGTGGCATACCTGTTGCGCGGGTTTCTTCCCACTCCCTGAAGAGGAGAACATTGTGTCGCTTCTCTATTGAGAGACTGTCATTGTGTGTCTTGTTGTTGAGATGCGCCAGACGAGTCGCCTGAGCTCTGAGCAAGTGACCAGTGGCCGGACCCTTGCTTCACATGAGTGTACGGCTACCACTCGCCGCTTGGAGCAGCAGTTGATGTGGAGTGGAGGAGGTCACTGTGGCTTCGGCCGCTTACTTGTGGCGGTGTGTTTTCGGCCGGCCGCAGCATTGAGTGCAAGCAATTACCTAAGATGGCTTTCATGACTTGTTGGAACGCATGCGCCGCTAAGCAGTCGTCAAACCCGTTCATTCCATCAGATTTTGTTGGAAATTATTCTCGCAATATTCTTATGTGCGCCTTTGTCTGCAGGTGATCTCCCTCAGGTACATAACTCCGAGGATTATGAATGGAGGACTGAGGACGACGCTGGCTCGAGTTGCAACTGAGACTTGATATTTGATTCAGAGCCCGTAGTAAACACCCTCCCTTAGCATGGCTAATCCGAGGAGGCCGACAACTGATGCAAGGTTGTTTGTTCTCATTGATTAACTACCTTTGAGAAGACACAGATGAATCGTAAACGGTCGGACTCAAAACGTTTCCAATGGTACCTTGCTATGCTAAGCAGTAACCAAGCCCCAGCCAGTGTCAGTCGCAACCTAAAGTGCCCGGAGCAAGGCATTTTTATTTTTATTCTTATTTCTTTTTCATTTACTTCTGAAGGTCACGTGGAAAGCGATGCGCTAGGTAATCAAATCCCAGGCTACCTTACCTTATTACTAAGGTTAGCGCATGGCTTGGGCTCCTTCCCCAGCCTCTGTAGCTTTGATTGGATTGATTGTCCCCATTGGCTCCGCCTGTGCTCCGAGCTCCACCTTCCTCCATCTTCCACTCCTGCCTCAGAAATATCCACACAATCATTGCTACACGACGACGTCGCCTTCCATCTCCCTTTGATTGCACTCGTTCACTAACCAAATCTACTTCTTCCCCCTTGCCCTCTACATCTGGATCAACCTGTTCACAATCCGAGCCGACTCTCCTTCACCGCACACAGCTTTTTCGACCAGCGACAGTATGACCGAGCCGGAGAACTTCGAGGACGATCTTTTCGCCGATCTGTGAGTGGCATCCGTTGCCCGCGACTTTCATCAAACTGAATACTAATATCTTGACAGTTATGATGACGACACTCCGGCGAAGCCAGTCGTCACCCACGCGCCCGCTGCCGCTCCAGCCCCCGTGGCGGCACCGGTTCAGACCCAGGAGACATACACGGAGCCTCCACCTCCGGCCGAGCAAGACCATGGTGCAGACGATCAGATGAAGTATGAAGAAGATGATGACGATGATGAAGTAGACTTCAACCTGGGTGGTGGCAGCAGCGGTGACGGGATGGCAACCCATGCGCCTCCGTCAAACGGAATGAACGCAGTGAAGCACGAGGAGCCAACCTACTCCACAAGCACGGCTAAAAATCCTAGTGCTAAAGAAGACGGGTAAGTGATGTTGGCGCTCTACATGATGTTTGCTTTGCTCTACATGAACGCGGTACGACACCCTTAGTGGAGTTGCCTACCCTGGACCGATTAATCAGCAGCTGTCGGCTGCGGTTTGATGGAATTTGGGCGTCAGTGGCCCCATGGAATCTCGAGTCAGAACTGATTGGTTTCTGGAGCTTGGAGGGAGCAAGAGAAGGCATAATCAGAACATGTCGGTCAACCACGTCTGTATACCAGACTTCAGGGCCAGTCGAGCAAGCCAAGGAAGAAGAACATAACTCAAGACAGAGCCACATGCCAGAAAGAGAAGCCAAGAAAGAGGTGCCGCGAAGTCAGCTGGAAAAGCAGCCTGAGATCACCAAGATATGCCGCCGATAGTCAGTCACACAGTCAGATGAGGAACACCCACGTGCTCCTTCTATAGCCCAGTCGCAGATGGTCTTTAGAGCACGACGAGAACCGTCTGTGGTCTTCGACTGCTGTAGCAAGATTAGCAGCGGATAGCGCTCGAGGCTAGAATCTAGCAGAGACTTGACGATAGCAAAAGACACCAAACTTTCGACAATGACCAGGCTATCCGCTCCTCAATTCTCCCAGACGTGAGAGAGTTTTTGTGGCTGGCTGGCATCACGTCAACAACAATTACACTATGGTTCCGGCCACGGTTTGAATCGACTATCGCACGGCTTGATGTGGTTGGGTTTCAGCAAATATCTGCGCTGATAATCGAATGCCGAGCTTTCTGCTCTGTTTGAGACTGTCCTGGTCGTCGAGATGGATATCCTGAGCGAAAAAGGGAACATTGCGCCACTTATAAGCAAATCGCATCGCTCGCCTTTCTCACCTGGCTTCAATTTCGAATTCACGACGGTTCAATGAGGGGGGTTGACGCACCACTTGGAACGCATTTTTGCCGTTGTTCTGAATGATCCGGTCAAGAGAAGGCTGAGCCTGGTTACGCGCTCGCGCTACACGCGCCCAGATTTCACAAACCGCAGTCATTGATGCAGACCACCCACTTGCCCAGACACGACAGAGCATTGCAGTTTGAGCGTAAGGTGGACGAATACTAACCAGTGCTTCTTGCAGAAAAATGTTCATTGGCGGATTGAACTGGGAAACAACCGATCGTAAGCCGCGCCCCTCGCAAGCTATTACGCAGGTCGCTAACCGCCAACAGAATCCCTGCGAGACTATTTCTCTCAATTTGGCGAAGTTGTAGAGTGCACCGTCATGCGCGACAGCAGCACCGGGCGGTCCAGAGGTTTTGGTTTCCTCACATTCAGAGACCCCAAGACAGTGAACATTGTTATGGTCAAGGAACACTTCTTGGACGGCAAAATTGTAAGCTGGCAATGTTTACGTATTCTCAGGCTCGATGCTAACTTTCTCAGATTGACCCCAAGCGCGCTATTCCTCGCGATGAACAAGAAAAGACTAGCAAGATTTTCGTTGGTGGTGTTAGTCAGGATACGACCGACCAGGAGTTCAAGGACTACTTCGCCCAATTCGGCCGCGTTGTTGATGCAACCCTCATGATGGACAAGGACACTGGTCGTCCCCGTGGTTTCGGTTTCGTGACCTTCGAGAGCGAAGCCGGCGTTGACGCGTGCCTGAGCACAAGTCTCGAGATACACGGCAAGCCGATTGAGGTCAAGAAGGCCCAGCCGCGAGGCAATCTGAGAGAAGAAGAGGAAGCGGCTCGTCGCGGAGGCAAGTTCCGTAAGGGCGAGGACGGTGCCAGCCAGGGTGGCATGGGAGGCGGCCAAATGGGTGCTGCTGGCGGCATGACGCCTCAAGTTATGGCCCAATACTTCCAGCGCATGCAGCAGGCCTTCGCGATGATGCAACAACAGATGGCCATGAGCCGCGGGATGCCAATGAACCCAGCCATGATGCAGCAAATGATGCAGATGCAGCAAATGCAGCAAATGCAGAACCAGATGATGGGCCGCGGCGGAGGTGGCAATGGACAGAACATGATGGGCAACATGACACCGCAGATGATGCAACAGATGCAGCAAATGCAACAACAGATGCAACAACAGATGGGTCAGCAAATGGGCCAGCAGGGCGGGCCGCCAGCAGGACCCAGTGGTGGCTTCAGTCCTCAGCAGCAGATGTTCGACCCGTCGCAGGGAGGTCCACCGCAGCAGGGACACGGCGGATCGCGACGGGGCGGCAGCACTGGTAGCGGCGGCGGACGGGACCAGTACAATCAGGGCGGTTACAACATGGCCGGAGGTGCCCCGACATCGTGGGAGGGCATGTACGACGATGTTCCTCAGCCCAACATGAACCCCGCCGGCGGCCGTGGTGGAGGCTTCAACCGCGGTCCCCGGGGTGGACACCAGGGATCGCCGGATCCCGCCCATGCCCCGCCTGCCAACGCGCCTACCGGCCCGAAGAATGCTGGCAAGCCGGGCGCCAACTATCGTGGAGGCGGCCGCAGCAGCAGCAACCGTGGCTTTCACCCTTATTCACGTTAAGAGGAAAAATAGGGGGGGAGTCAGCGCCACGGAAGAGTACAGAATGACTTCAGTAAACCTCAGCAGAAACATGAACGTCTACTGGTTTGGGTATCCATAGACGTTTTCACATGATGCGGTTCATGGACGAAAAGAGGCCTACCATTCTACGAAAGTAGACGCAATAGCGTTTTCTGGTAGTCGGGCAGCGGCAGCACGAGCGCAGGTTGAGTTCACGAAAAGGGGAGTACATCACGGGATGCTTCTTCGAGATCGGGGACTGGAAGGTTGACATTGTGGTAACGGTCAGGGGCGGCTGGTTTGCTTGTTCGGCTTCACATTCAAACATCTGCTTGCACGATAACTGGGGATTTTGTATCATACGACGAGCCCAAAAATCAATTTCTAATTCGCGCTTTTTTTCCTGTGATGCTGAGTGACGAGATGTGTTTCAAAGGCGCCGACCCCGGTGAAATCGCCGGACATCGCTCGATCCTGCTTACGCCATCATTTTCTTCTGCTACACAAACAAGGGCTTGATGTGTCAGAACCTAAGATGATTTGAGGTCGCCAGACTTTGTTAGTCGCTACTGGGTGTAAGGCAATCGAGAAGGAATGCCTTGAATTCCATTATGAACCCCAGAGGCGCGACGGTATTTGACCATGTCATCTTCAATCCCCCCAACAAATATCTCGTAGATGACAAATCCACGTACACCGACGGTAGTAAGCGTAACCCGCGTCTCAAGCCGGCTGCTCCCAATATTGGTTCCGCTCGGCGGCGGCTTCCGATTCGGCCTCTGTTACCTTGGGCATTGGTCACCTAGATGGAATTGAGAGATGCCAGAGCAAAATCACCTGAATGCCGTAGACAAGCTTGTGATTCTAGTCCTCTTGAAGTCCACGATGAAGGCTCGGGTATTGTAGTTGATCCACGGGTTATCCGGCCCGGGCTTCTAAATCCATGAACACCATGAGGTCCTCCGCCGTCATCGGGGCGTCAAAACCTCACCCCTCCACCTCGGAAACCCCACTTACCTCAAGGGTGCCTACCAGAAACAGCAACTGCCCGGGAGCCCAAAACGCAGCCGAAAGTGCGACTACACGAAAGAAGCGGGTTTAACACCGAAACCCCGTCATCATCAACGACAAGAATAACCCCATGACTGAGTCGCATATGAAGTCGTCCGAATCGGCCGTACCGAAGGCACCCGGAACCAAATTTTACATCACCCTGTCAGACCCCACGTTGATGGATCTTACGATGACACAGACCGGTGGAAAATATCAGCAAGAAAAAAAAAGTACGGTCCCTTTCCTGTCTAACCCCTCCTCTCTCAAGGATCCCTAAGCAACGCATGTGATTTCTAATCAGCCCCTCCGTTTTTTTACCCCTCCATCGTTCGAACTGCGAACCGTAAAACCGCAAAACCGCAACAGCGCAAAAGAAAGGAAAAAATATATATCGAAAAGCGAGACAAACACCCCACATAGCAAACCAAACAATCCCACGCCCGAAGCATCTTCTCTCAAGATCCCCTTACGCAATTACCATACCTTATCCCCGTCCTAAATCTCTAGCCCCTTCTTCTCCAATCCCCTTCTCCTCGTTCAAATGTTGACGTGACCTGGAAAATCCCAGCAAAACCCCAACCACGGACGACATCTAGCCATTCCTAAGAAGGCCGTTCCAACACCCCGCGCCACCCCCCCCCCCCCCCTTGACTTTCGCCATCGGCTGTCGGGCTGAGCCGCAAGTCTATCTACATCACAGACGCATTAACCGCAGTAAACGACCTCCGCCAATTCGACCCAGTCGGACTGCTCCCGCCCCCCCCGGTTGCCTAGAATATTGCGCCATCGCTGAAGAACCTACTTTCCTAACCCTCCTTCCGTCACTACGTCCTCGCCTTGCTCTCCCGCGCCTCGCCTTGCATCGTGAGCTGGATTGGGGTCTGACATCTTATCTCGCCACCTGCCTTAGATTCCTGGACGCAAAAACAACACGGCGCCACAACAAGCCTCTCCTAAAGCTTTCGAAAGGGCGCCGACGACAACGTTGATGATTCAGCTGGTTCACGATTCACAATCAGCTCCAAGCCAGCGTCGTTTCTTGGTGTAAAAAATCCTTCATAAACGCCGATCAACTAAAGTCCGGGGCCTAAGACGGACCCGGTCGCAGCCGTAACCCCGCCAACACACATCACCAACCATGGGTCTCCTGCAAGTTACCGCGCATTGCTCTTGATCATTTCTACTGGCACAGAGGCGATGGTATTCCTAACACGGTCCTTTGTAGAGCTCTGGGAACCGCCCTTGACTGGCCGGATGCGAAGCAGCGAGCCGATCAGGTCCGGGAGTGGGGTATTAAGGTTCGATGACCCTCACACAGCTCACATCTCACCTGAGATGTCACCAACTCATTCGGAATATCATTTTGCTAATATGAACCTCATGGCATTAGCAACTTTTGGAAATCTGGAATAAGGCAAAGGGCAAGGAGCGCGATGCCATGTTGTGGGGAGATGAGGTACGCCATTGCCGCCATTACATGTCATCTGCAAAAAGACTGAAGGTGTGAATCTAGGTTGAATATCTCGTTGTGACATACTCCAAGGATGAGCCCAAGGTCCGTCTATCTCTGAGACAGGCCGAGATTCTCACGGCACTCGCGGAGAGTCCCGCCCTCGCGAAGGAGGGAGGCTGCGTACCGGAGCTGCAAGACGTAGCTAGAGATTCGCCGTAAGTCTTTCACATATCTCAAATCTCACTAACCTCCTCACGTTCACTTATATATGAGCACCGCGCCGTTCGTGTGAGTCGATAATGAATGACAACTCAAACTGACACACTCGCAGCTCAACAACCCTCCCAGTGTTCCATCCGGAGTTCGGCCGCTTCATGCTCGAAGCAACCCCCGGTAAGCCATGGGGCATCGGCTTCAAGGAACTACTCGACGTCGAGCCCGACATGAAGCTGCGCCGCAAGATCGCAAAGGACCACATGCGCTCCGACGAGTACCCCATCACCCTCACAACGTTTCCCAGAATAGGCTGTCCCGGCGACTTCACGGAACCGTACTATCCGCCCTCCGGCCCGAAGCTGCGCTCCCAATTTGTACCGGACGAGATCGCGAACCCGCACATCCGCTTCCCGACCCTCGCAGCCAACATCCGCTGGCGCCGCGGCCGCAAGGTTCAGGTCAACGTCCCCGTGTTCCACGACAAGAACACGGCCAACCCCTGGAAGGATCCGACGGTGAACTACGACATGCACAACTGGCCCGAGGATGATGACGTGCGCAACGGCGCGGCCCCGGATAACTTCATTCACATGGATGCCATGGCTTTCGGCATGGGAAGCTGTTGTCTCCAGATCACATTCCAGGCCAAGAACATCACGGAAGGCAGGAAGATGTACGATCAGCTCAGCCCTCTCGGCCCAATCCTACTTGCCCTGACGGCTGCTACGCCGGTCTACAAGGGCTTCCTCGCCAACACCGATGTGCGGTGGAACCAGATCAGCAGAGCAGTAGACTGCAGGACACCAGAAGAGCTCGGCGAGAAGGTACAGTAAACAAAACCACGCGACGAAGCCGGACTGACACACCCAACAGCCCCTGAAGAACGACCGCTGGCGCATCCCCAAATCCCGCTACGCCTCCAACTCGACCTACATCTCGACCGACCCGCGCCTTCGCAAGGAGTACCTCTACCCGGACCTGGTCATCGACGAAGACATCAAGGCGAAGCTGATGGCCGGCGGCATGGACGACCGCCTCGCGACGCACTTTGCTCACCTCTTCATCCGCGACCCGATCGTCGTCTTCGAGGAGGACCTGCAAGAGCTCGACCTCTCCAAGACGGACCACTTCGAGAACCTGCAGAGCACAAACTGGCAGCACATGCGCTTCAAACCGCCCCCGGCCGACAACAGCATTGGCTGGCGCGTCGAGTTCCGCCCGATGGAGATCCAGCTGACCGACTTTGAGAACGCCGCCTTCTCCGTCTTCATGGTCCTCGTCACGCGCGCCATCCTCTCGTTCGACCTCAACTTTTACATCCCCATCACAAAAGTCGACGACAACATGGAGCGCGCGCACAAGGTCGACGCCGTGCTCAGGGACAAGTTCTACTTCAGAAAGAACCCGTTCTCAAGCAGGCCCCGGCAGGGCGGCGACAACTCGCGCCCGGGCTCGCGGCCGGGTTCCGCCGTGCCAAGCAGGCCGCCCACGCCGATGCTGCCGGTCGAGGAGGAGTACGCGGAGATGACGGTCGACGAGGTGATCAACGGCAGCGCGGACGGAGAGTTCCCGGGTCTGATCCCGCTCGTGGAGAGCTATCTGGACGGCGTGAATGTGGACGTCCAGACGCGGTGCGAGCTGGACACGTACCTGCGGCTCGTGAGCCTGCGCGCCAGCGGAAAGCTGACGACGGCTGCTCGATGGCTGCGTGATTTCATCGACGTTCACCCTGCCTACAAGCATGACAGCGTCGTCGGGGAGGAGATCCAGAAGGACATCGTAGCGGCCGTGATAGCCATTGGTGAGCGGGAGACAGCCGGAAAGGGGTTCGGCGGCCTGGATGTCTACGGTCTGCCCGAGCTGCTCGGGGACTTTAGGAGAGGCTGCGGGAGTGCACAAGGGCTTTGATCGTCTCACGTCCCAAGGTAAACAATTCATGGTGGCTGCCGCGGGATGTACATCGTGTGGATGCCAGACACGGACCCCTATTGGCGGGCCCCTCCCCAGATTGAGGGCGTCGCTTTTCTTGTCTCCGCCAGGAGATTCCTGCACGTAACGAAACGCATAGACTTTACAGTATATCATAGAACAGCATCTTCAGAATCCCTAGAAGAAACGCCCCCACTTTGAGATTTCTCTCCATCCATCACGCAACCAGGTAGGCATGGGAAGCCTCCGAGCTTGTGTATGGCTTGATCTGGGCCCGTGTCGTCGCCATCTGGGATTCAATGATTCACCTCGGCTCTGAGATTTGATGTGGTCCCCCTCGTCCCCCCCCCCCCCCCCCCCCGACGAGACACCGTCATCTGGTCTTGCATCGTGACAAGCGCAGCACCAAGGAGCAATGAGATGACATCAGAGCTGAGGTTGCGTCTTTGAATCTCGACGCTTCACCGTCTTGGAAAGCCAGCCCACTCGCGACGATGTCTCGAATAGAACAAGTGGACGAAGAAGAGGCGTGGGAAAGACCCTTGAGTCAAGACCTCCACTGAACGGAGAAACTAGCCACAGTCATGGATCACGTTGGGATAGTTCATCGTGGTTTAGAACCCGGCGCCGCCGCGGTGTTGGATAGGCGTGGTGGGGAGAGGAGGCGGTAGTGTGTGCCTTGATGGCCACGAGAATGTGGGCAAAGCAGTTTCGAAGGGTGAAGGCGGCGCGGCCGGCCCTTTTCCACATCTCAGGCCCGTTTCGATTGAAGAAACTTGCTTTTAGAACCGTTCCATCGTCCAACATCGAATGATTGGGGGCGCGTGGCGATTTACTTCCCCAGCAGGTCGGAATCGGGCCGTCATTTTGGCGAAACGGGTTTATTAGCAATAGCGAACGGGTGGGTTCGTTCTGTCTGATGGAAATTTCAGCTCCCCCAGGTCTTCAGGAAAAAGGGTTTGTGAACCGGATAGCTGGTACCTTTTTCTCCAGACTACGCATGGGAGCCAAGGGGGTGTGTAGTGGGCGTGCGTCTCTGTGTGCGTGTGTGCGTGTGTATGAAGTGTGTGTGAGAGAGAGAGAGAGAGAGGCGTACCCGTGGCATGCCGCGCGCCCTGTTGGCAAGTCGCAGAGGCCAGCGACCGAAAACGAAATCGACACGGGGTTCCGGCGTTCGTGTGGTGTTTTCACGCAGACAATGATACAATGGGGACAGGAGCCTACCGTAGTAAGCGTTTTGGTGGTTTAGCTTGCTAGCTCGACCGAAATGTTTGTTACGACCACCAGGCCTTGTCTTCAATCTACTCGCCGGCGACAATGCCAAAACAAGTGCGATCCTGTGGCGGAAACAGTTGCACCGGCAGTTCGGTGGACGATGGAGAGAAGTGGACTTTGGGAGACAAACCAGGAGGAACTGACGTCTGCTTCAATGATGGGAAAGGATGGCGTTGTTCGGGGGGGGGGGGGGGGTAAGACCGTTATCATTGGCAAGCGTGCGGGCCCCGGATGGAGAGATTGCCTTGAGTTTCGCGGTTGCATTCCATCAGTCACTACCTTCAGGTAGACAGACACGTTACCGCAGGGTCATGCGGCGGTCTGTGGCTGGTTTGAGAGGGCTCTTGGCCATCAAGCCGGCAAGATGGAGCCATCCCAATCCTGCATAGTGAGACACCGTATAATACCCAGGCTTCGCATTCGTTCGTCCGCGTGGGAATACGCCGAGGCTGTTTGAGGGCTCGAGCAACACTTCCAAATGCGAGCCAAGCCAAGACCTGTCAATGGAGGCCCTTCTTACGGGGTGGACTTGTGCGACTTTGCATCTCGGCTTGGCTGTTTGAGCTCTGCCGAGTGATGTGGCAGACTTGGAAGACTGCGTTGCGTCGCCTTTGCTGCCAGGAAGCAAGATCCAAGATCAGAAGACGGAATGCCCTCTAGACGATGACCCTAAGACACTGCAGAAAATACAGAAAAATCTGGAAGGATTCCGCTGGGTGATGCCCCCAGCAGGCCCCTTATGCAGATGCAGGCAGCTTCATCTCCCCCCAGGCTAACGAGATGGAGGCTGAACGGCGATGCATGGAATGTCAGCCCAGAGCTTGGAAATTCCAAGCCCGCGGCTTTCCCTGATCTCCCTACGTTCTCATGCCCATAGTGCCGCCGCCGCCAGACGCCACGTTAACGATGCGAGAATAAAACATGATGAGCACGGTATGACCGTTCCTTGGTTTCTCTGGCCTGGGCTGGCTCAGCTGCGTCGGGAAAAGCCTTGGACGTGGCATGTCGCGTGGAAGCCGTGTGGACAGGCTGAAGCGGCTTGAGGTCTGGCAGTCGCAAGCGGGCAGTGATCGGCACAAGGCGCCATAGTTCGATTGCTGGGACCATCATGACGTAGCAGGCTGGGCTCGACATGCGATGATGGTTCGCACAGAGCGCACTATTGAAGGAGCCAGGAGCTAGCCTCCCGCCGACGGGATTGAAGAGCAATTTAGGCTGGGTTCATCAACGCGAGGCGGTGCTGCGACTGTAGACCTGGCTCGCGAACTTCGTATTATCTCGATCCAAGTGTGCGTAGTGTCTGGCACATACAGTACGTAGACAACTCTGGACGAACCGAACGGCCGAAGGAATGGTTGCGACGGGCCACGAGAGATCCGGAAGCCATCATGCCCGCCGTGGCTATTGGCGCACGGTACGAGCTCGATACACACAGGGAACCGTCAGATGTGACAAGTTGTTAGTGAGAGATTGGCGAACCGGTCGGGTGGTAGCGCGGGCAAAGTGCGGATTTCAGATGAATAGACCTTGCGCACACACTCGGGTGTCAGATCGTTTGATGAGATCCAACCAGGTCTAGGCCCGGTGACCTCGTGGAATGCTGCGTGGGAAAACCGGAGCAAATCGGAGGGCTAGGTAAGGGATCTTGGGCAACAAGGCATGGCGAAGCGACCCGGGAAGGTGCGAAGCTAGATCACATCGTACGATGTGGTCTATGGGGAAGCGCGAGAGTTTGTGCGCCAAGGTAGGTAGTGTGCTGCCAGGACGGAGCACATTACTGCATCTGTGCTGTTGCCCAGTATCAAGACCTCGGCCAGCCAGTTGACGTCCAGGGACCTTGGTTGTAGCGCAGCGGTCCCTACACGTATGTTCCATGGGCCGAGTCAGCATGTTTGAAGGAACGAGAGTGGAGAGGGAACGCGGGCATCGTCGTTGTAGCCGTACCCAGAGGAGAGGAAGAGCATGTCCAGCTAGACAAGGTCTCCATGGCCAGGTGTTGAGGTTCGAGGTGGCAGCTGGAAGTGGCAGTCTCCGTTGTCCGAGACGTCGATTCGCATTCGCACCCTGTGCCAAAACCGTGTACCGCAGAAATTCGGCCTGCGCCACACGGCGTGTGATGCGGCATGCCAATCGGAGTTCAGCGGTGCGTCTGTACAGTACTCCCTTCCCATATTGGATCAGGGAGGAAATGAACGGGCCCTGACCCAGACCCAGATCCAGGGATCTGAACAGCATAGCTTATCTGTTTTCGGGGCTTGGATTTCCACGTGGCTGGGAAAAGCACGGAGCTTTGTACTAGAGCAGAGACCAACGGGCGACGGACTTTGTCTTGGTCCATGTTTGGCTTGAGCTTGAACTACTACGCAGCGGACTGGGCCGGCCTAGACTGCGAAGTGATTTCCTAGAATGCGTTGGCTGCAAATGGGAATCTGAAATGGCAGAATCGGCAGGCTGTTGATGTGTGTATGGAGTGGGCTTGGGCCTCTGAGTCTGGATCTCTAGTCTAGGTCCTGGACTCATGAAGATCGACCGTGTCAATTTGTCCGGCTATGTCGCGTACAAATTTCTTGCTATCTTCGAGCGGCGCTCTGACGTGTCTGAGGAGAGCAGGCATCCTGGAACGACGGCGGGCGTGGGGAGAGACCAGAACATCTCCAGGAGATTGAACAAAAGCAATGTGTTTTTGTATTTTATTTCATTTGACGTTCCAGGTGGATGAAGACAAGATACGAGGGCGAGGGCGAGGGCGAGTTAGAAGGCGAGTGAGGACGCGAGCAAACAGTCGGTCAAGAAACTTACCAGGTCCATGTTTTCTAAGTCGATGCATCTGCGGAATATAAACCCAAACATCGGGGTCTCCTTCCCTTGGAGATCCACCCATTTGAGGGGCGCATCTTGCAGCTAGCAGATAGCACGTGAGGGGCCGTGAACATGGTTTGGCAGACAGTGGCTCCGGGTACTCTGTGTGCAGAAACTTCCCAAGGCAAGGTAGGTGCGAATCGATGAGGTAGGTCTAGTACTTTGGAGGGCCGGTGGATCATGGTTTCTCCATTTTCCCATTGCAGTCGGGGTGTTCCAGGTTCCTGGTGTCGGTGCAAAGAAACAGACAGACCGCTGCGCCAGCGGGGGTGATTGGGTGCGGAGGCTTGTCACCGAGGTGGAGAAATGTGCCTGATCTTGCATGGCAGCCGCGTGTTCCAAGCTTTTGATTGGCTCCGAGACCTCGTTGCTGGTCTTCATTCGCATCGAGCAACTATCTTGATTCTTGACGGTAGGGTCCATTGCGATCGCGATGGATCCGACCAGTCCGTACTTGTCCACTATCGATGTTCATTGTCAAGAAGCAGATGATTCGGGCGTAGCATCAATTCCAGAACAACCCCCAGTTTCAGACCCTGCCATCGAGGGAGAACTTTGGCCGGTGGAGGGCAGCTTTTGGTCCCCGCCGTTGCGACTCTGAATCAGTCGTGACATATCTGCATCTCCGTCGCCAATGAGGAGCAGGCTGACAATGCCACGCAGCCATGCATCACGACGGCAAAACCGTCATGAGTGGCATAGCTGGACGGGTAATTTGCAACCAGACGCAAATGGTCAGGTTGGTTCCTCGAGTAAATGCGATGCGCAAGCTGGATCGTAAGGCACAAAGACGACCAGGACCAGAAGGCATGAGACGACAAAGCCGGCTAAGACGTTGGCAGTGGACGGTAGTTCGAAAATCACGCCACGCGCGAGTCGTGAGATTGGAAAATGGGACGAACATTTCGTTGGAAGCACCCCCGTTGGTGATGGTTGTGGTGACCTTTGCGGTCTGTGTGTGTGTGTGTGTGTGTGGCACTGGGAAAGGAAAGGCGTGACTTGGAGTATGAAAAACCTGGAAGACTGTGAGTGGAGGGATGCCTGACTTTGGAAGGACCCACCCCCGTTGTTCCCGCTCAAAGTAAATCGCAATCAAATCGACGCAAATCTGCGATCGCATCCGGGGAGCCGCCGGGGTCCGATGAGGGTTGGCGCGACTAAGTTAGGTAAGCTGCTCCAGGGAGCCCATCGCAAATAGATACCTTAATCCCAAGGACAGGCGGGCGTGGCAGAGTTTGGCACCTGAGGGCTTTCGAGGTACCGCTGCGTACCGCGCGTAAGGAGCAAGAGCCCCCCACCCCCCCCCCCCCTCTTCCCAGATGGCACCTCCTCCGAGAAAACGGGTACATGAGGTACATGCCTTCTCTTCCACCCAACTTGGGCAGGTATGGCCTGTCCACTCAGAACACCGACCTTAGCAGAGACCAAAATAGCGCCGGGACATTTTCCTTCTGTTCCCCGATCGAGCTCTTATCCCTGGCGATGATCTGATTTTGAGGTTCCTGTTCCTTTTCGTCCGGTCGTCGCACTCGCGATGGCAGCCCTTAGTTGCGAATTCGCGCAATTTGTCGTTTCCCTGGACGTCAACCAGGACTACCGCGGTTTCGGGCCGGCGCCGGCGCCGTCCCACGAGGCTCAACGACCAGGGATCCCGCTTGTTTGACCGCTAGTTGCGTCTTCGGCACTTTGTGCTCGTCCAAAGGTTGTTCCTAGGTATTCTTCGTTATTGTGCATGGCATGGATCTCGAGCTAACCTTGATCCGTGTATTTTAATCTAGTCATCTCAGATGAGCAGAAACACACCGGCTCGGCACCGACAAACATAGCAAGGCATGTCGCAGACAAGAGTCAAGCAACACAATGCGAATACAGATGCCTCGTCCTCCAATCGTCGCATAGCATTCATGGTCTGCTCCTCGCCGACCACAAGAGGCTGGCTGATTGTTTCAACATGCACGAAAGGAGACATGCCCCCCAGAAGGAATCACTTCTGAAGGATCGCCTCGGCCACTAGAAAGGAGGAACGCAGCAAAAAGAAACGCGTGGCAGGTTAACCCCGTGCGAAACCTCTCGGCAGGCGAGTACAAGCCGCCCACAGAGCGGAATTTGGTCCTCGAGGCGCAATCTGACGCCGGCAGAGCTCCTGATTGAAGCTGCAGCGTAGCTGTCAGCCACCGGGACCACCTGAGCTTCACTTATTACCGGGCAGATGGATTTCGAACCAGCATGATCGTAATTGCAGTTCATATCCATCTTCGGCTGCCACATGGCTTCAGCATTAATTTGAGCCAGAGCTGGTTTCCCTATGGGCCCCTTGGGAATAGCAACAGTGGCAGCTCTGTCCCCAAGTACCTCGTTCCTCTCCCATTCGGACACTGCCATCAACGGGCACGTTCCCGTCAATACTCTGCTTTGGCATCGGCAAAGGCATGCACGGGCTACATCAGCAAGAGACATGAGCGTCTGGTCTTGCATCGTCTCACTGCCACGGTCAGCTCCCCCTCCCTTTGGTGCCGGTCGTACCTAGGTGAAGATGGGTTCGATTCCTATCAGCGCTATTGGGATTTCGCTTTGGCTCAATTCCCTTGTCACCGCCGCACAATCCAACCAAGGCGGGAACCCTTCAATCAACCTTCGCATATCACCTCAAATGCAGACTAACGACATAGGCCGTCTCTAGCTAGAGCGCCGAAGACATGACCGCGTGTCATAGGTAGTTATGGTCAGCAGCGCGCCAGCCCCTAGCGGCCATCACGTCCGCTTTCCATGCGAGATGAAAAGATGTGCTGCCTGGCCCCAACTTTGCCCTGGGCCATGAAGTCAAAATGCACACGTCCGTGTAGAAATTGGTCGAGACGATAGGCGCCTCCTCAAGTTTCCCGCCACTGCTTGTTCGCGGCCCGCGGCCCTTTTGCACCCTTCATGACTCGAACGCCCGCTGGCAGCTGGCTAGAACTCACCTCGGCGCCGGGCGGCTATCAGACTTCCGAATTTCTCTCACTCTGGCCCTAATTATCAATACAGACTTTGGCCCAATTGCACCTTGATCGTCTAAGCCCTTCGGCATCTCATCTGGATCGATCATATCTTGTTTCCAGCCAAGCGCCGCCCTCCATCTCCAAGCGAGATTCCCCCAACTTCACATCTTCAAGCCTTTTTGACACTAACCTTAAGCAACAACGTCCGGCGGTTGTCCAAGCAAACATCAAACATCCATGGATTACAGTAATCGGGTATGCGCACCCGGCGACTTATTGGGCACCAACCTCATCACCGCACAGCTTGCTCAAACGGGCTGTATGTCTCTGTCTCGTATGGAATGCTGCAACGGAGATTCTTCTCCCCTTGGCATTGACTTCAGGCTGCCACGAGGTCTCAGCGCCGAAGCAGGGCCCTCGTCATTCCCACATTAGCCCGTTCCGATCCTCGCAGACAGTCGTATTCTCCAACATCACACATATTCCCCAGACACTTCTCACGATCCAATCACCGCGTCCGTCGCCTAATCCTCCAAGGCCAGCCAGGCAGCTCCTTTCTGTCGGACAACACGCAGAATGTTCCATCTCGCATTCCTTCCTCCCCGCTTTGTCGCCTCGATCAGGCCTGGACCCTACGCTTTTCCACGCCACAACACGCCCATTTAGCCCCTCTATTCCCTATACGCTCGCACAGCGCGAAACAAAGATCTCGAATAGATGCAGATCCGCCTGCTTGCAGTTCTGACTCTGATGCTGTTGTACAGCCCTGTCCTCTGTCAGACCATGCACAGTGACAACAGCCATGCACGATTAGTGCCACGATACGTAGCTGACCTACATTCCAAACGCCATGCTCATCGAGGAAGGGAAAGACAAGCCGATGAGGCGAAGGCGCGGATGACCACCTGCCCGCCTACATGAACGACGGCTGGCATTGGCCGCCTGGGGAAGACTATTGAACAACAACGAGCTAGCTCACGCCTCGCAACTTGCTTCACCCCGGGTGCATCTTATCAGAGTAGACTTGCGGCCGCCGCGGGAAAGGGTGTTCGTCTGCGCGCTGCGGCGCGTTGGTGAGACGCAGAACACGCCGCCATCTGTGTGCTGCCATTTGCGACTACAGTATGCCTTCCATGCCAACCGGCCCGCAGCCGACGTCCACCAGCATTGTGCGTCCTTTGCACACCAACAATCAAGCCTCGTATCCTCAATTTTAATCACATTTCGCGAGCGAGCTTTCCGGCCCCCGAATTTTATCGCCATCACAAGCCCAAAACACTTCGAAGCCCGTCATCGAAGTCAAAATCATTCCATCGAAACCAGGTTTGTGGCTCGCAACGCCGTCGCATGGGGAAATGCGACGAAGAAGATTTCCAGCCCCCGTCATAACTCTTCTCCGTCGAAACAAAACACACACACGCATACACACTTCAACCAAAAACGTCAAACTTGTCAAGAGGTTGTAATGTGATTGAAGATGCCAAAGCGCATGCCGCCGGCCTCGATACAGAGTTGAATGCCGCGCAAAAGCCAGAGACTGTACTGACTTTGACCCCCTTCGAAGAACCCAGCAGACACAGCCCAAAAATCGGAGGTCACCCCCTTCGCAGCAATGCCGCCGAGTTCCCTCCAGCCTGGTGGCCAACGGTATCAGATTTCTGGCGTTTAGCACGGTCGCAGCAGAGAGAGAAGGCGCACACGCACGACAAGAGAAAACCACCGACCAGCCAGCCTTGCCTTATTACACTTGCGCAGCGAAAGCGTGCATGGAGTGGAGATTCATATGCGGGAGACGGAAGCCCCGTCCCCCTTGTCCCCGCGCTTGTCAACCTTTACTTCGCGTCCACTGACTTGTGTGGGATTTGGCTGCGGCCGGCATCATCGCAGCTGAAGAGGCTGGTTCGACCACGCCTAACAGTCAAGACCTTCAAGACGAGACGAGCGAGACAGTGCCCGCTTGTCTGCAAGAACGAGGTAGAATACAAGCTAGAAAGTCATGGAACGAAATCCATCATCTGCCAATCAATAAGGGCCAGGACCAGGTCGTTCTTCTCAGAGACCAGAAGGCCACATTCCGAGACTGGCGAATATGCGCGCAAGCCACAGAAACCCAAGTCAGACCCGGATGCAGCGGGCTTTGAAAGGACGGTGATTGCGGGATCTGGAAAAGCCAAGATGGGAAAGTGAATCGTCATGTGCATGTAGGTCCACGACGGGAAGCCGCACGAAAAGCAAATCCAAGAACGCGACTTACGTCGGTTGAATGAACTGGACTGACCGACCTGACGGAGTACGAACGACCAAGAAAACCCGCCGCGGGCTGACCTACCGCTGCAAGAAACATTTCGATACAAGACACGAACAACTCATCGGCCCTCCCGGGTTCAGGAGCCCGAAGATGGAAAAGAAAAAGTGTAACAGAAAAATGCGACGACTCACATCCCACAAAGACAATATCACCACCACCACCACCACCAGTCGCCAGTCGCCAAGTCACCAACCACCATCCACCACCCGTCCCATTTGCTCGCCTGATATATCGGCCTCAAAAATAAATTTACATTGCCCCTCCAGATTTCCCCGCGCTGCGGCCGTAGAATGCTTACACGCCTGCCCACCCTTCCCACCCCTTTCCTCTCATTTTTTCTTACTCCTACCCCAAGTCTTGTACTACGTGTTCCACCGCATTGTAAGCTGTCGGTTGGCGACGTAGCTGTTGGTCATATTGCACAAGAGGGGGGAAATAGGGAAGGGAAAGCGGCAGCGGCAGCGGCAGCGGCATTACGACGACGTACGTATCTAAGATCTCGAACAAGATGTCTCCTCCCCTTCCTCGCGAATCATCTTCTTCTTGTACACGCATTTAGCAACTGTTACCTCATGTGCGTCCGCCCATTCCCCCCTTGCAAAACGTCCCACCAACACCGATTTGAATAAGCAGACTACCCGTCTACGATCTACGGCCCCTAACCCCCTCCCCCTCCCCCTCCCCGTCCTTTGTTATAAAAGAGAAAAAGACTGAGATATACTCTTATTCAATGGCCCGCGGCATGTGGCCTCGTACGTCGTACCCGTCGCACGCGGAGATTTCAACCGCGCGATATACACAACCATTCACATCGCACTTACACACCCCCCCCTGATAAATATTGTGCGACGACAACGAACGGAGTTTGTATAGATGTGTTCTATGTGTGTGTGTGTGTATGTGTGTGTGTTGGTTGCCAACTTACACGAACTTTGTTTCTTCTTGGCTTTTTTTTATACTCCGCATTTGGCGATGCTGCTGTCGTCAGCGGGAAACCATTGCATTACCGCTTTTTACGTACGCCGCGTGCATCGTTCAATACACATACAGGCACACGCACATGTGCCTTTGAGAGTTCTTGACCACCGTTTGGAAGATCAAAAACCATATTTCCAACAACAAGCCATCGGATAATTCCAAGAAACCGCCGGACCACAGGGAAGTTGGAGCCAAGGTTCATCTCCTCGACAGGGACCTTTGCCTGTCAGTCCGCATCGGACGGGGAGGGCCTGGGATTCTTCCTGTCAGACAGGGAACACCTTGTGATCTTTTCACTCGGGGTTTCCCGGCGGAGAAAGAAAACGACAATTAACTCGGGCGGTGTGCATGAACTACTTATCCACTACGAACCGGTAATTACCAAAAAAAAAAGTTGCCCGGGCAGACATATATTTGTTTCTTGTTTCTCGAACTATAATAACCATATCTCTTATCATTTTGGATTTCTGGGTCCCTCTTCATCGTCCTTCCCGGTCCGCCCGACTGTCGACGCACTCCTTCCCGAGGCTGCATTCCGCATTTGTCCTTGCTCACCTCTCTCGGCCTGGCCCTTTGCACATTTTTCCAGGTGTCGTGACACTTACATGACGTGACAAGGGGGGGGCGGGGGACTGGGGGCTTAAGTAGATAATAATATCCGTATCTGCAATAAAAACGTTCTCCTGCAGAACCTCACACCATTGGCAAATCCCGTCGAGGCCGCCAACACACGCGCACACGTAGAATCACACCCACATACACCCCCCCGTCCAAGGTCACTCAAACAGCCTCACTTGGATCAAATCTCAAGAGGACGACGACCGGAGGGAGGGGGGGGGAGAGGGGGGGG